>JARSSU010045395.1:0-39314 GCA_029619165.1 Eurosta solidaginis | reverse complement strand
TTATTGGCCACATTAGCCCTTCAGGCTATCCCTCACCCAAGTTCCATGCGGAGCTGTGGTCGCCAGAGCCTCGTTTGTTAGTGTAACAGGATTCGCCGGGATAGGTGAGGTTGACAATTGGGTTTAGAGAAGCTATATATTGCGCTGGCAACCTGAAGGGTTGCGCTACACAGCCCCTTTAATCTGGTATTTTAGTCGCCTCTTACGACAGGCATAACCCACCGCGGTATATGCTGACCCCCCTAACCCAGTGGGGCCAGTACTTCATCAAGAAGTGTCATGTGCAAATCCTACGATTTTAGACTCACAAAGTGGAATATTGCCTAAAGAGAGAAGACTTAGGCTCACGATGGTTATACTGACTGGACACTGCCTTCTGGCGTCACATGCTTATAAGTTAGGCCTCGTCAGTACAGCAAGTGTAGGAAGTGTGAGCTGCAGAAGAATCGGTTGATCATGTTCTGTGTTCGTGTCCTGCGCTCGCCAGTCAAGGCTCCAGCTATTAGGGGCGGCAGAGTTGCCAGATCTCGAGGCAGCAATTAAGCTGATCCCAGAAAACTGCTATATTTGCAAAGCGGAGTTATTCTATAACGTATGTTCTGACACTGATTGGGTTCTTCCGTTTGGTCGTCAAACAAATTCTGGTAAAACTGTGGACACATTCAGTCGATGTGAGATGTTTATTGACCGGCAGTTCACCTAACCTACCTAACTTGCCTTAATTTGTAGGGTAAAGTTAAAAAATAGACACATCCTAATGCACAAGCATGCATATTTACACAAAGTTTTATTGGAAGTGAATGTGGGCAGCAGCTCTTACTGCATCACATCTCTAACAGAGTACAGAGCATGCAGCTCTGGAAGCTTTGACATTGATTTTTTTGCTTTCGTAGTATGCACTTATGCGCATATGCTTCTGTTTGTGTATGCTATGCTTTACTTGTTTTTTTTTGCATTTTGCATCGTCTAGACACCTGAAAGACCACAATGGCTTAACGCCAACATTGAGGTTGCACAGTGTAACGTCCCTATTTAAGATAGAGCCAAAACTCATAAGAATTAATCTAAAAACGGTAAAAGTGTCAACTGAAGTAGACATAATATTTTGGTAAATACGAATATCCTTAAATATCAATCTGTATCGAATTTATAATGAGGGCGCTGCCAAGTGCCCTATTAATAGAAGGTAACATTTGTTACTACTCTGAAGCAGCTATCCAATATTTGTGTAGTTGTGCTATATATGATGGAGTGTGAGTGGGAGAAAAGAGAACATTTTTATCAAAAATGTAGGCAAGCAAATGAATGATGATTATGTCATTAAACCACCATAATGACCACAGCTCATAGTGATGTATCTTTACCTCTCCAGAATTTATCATTGCCAATAATTATAACTTTTCGAACAATAAATAGAACAAAATAATCAATCAAGAAATAAAAATCGTGCAATTTTTTTTGGCTTAGATTTTTTGCCCATTAAAGAATTATAGGCAAGGCAATCCCTAGCAATAACGTACATACAAAAGTAAATTGTAAAATGTTGCACCCATATTCTGGCTCGCCACTGGCTGGCAATTGAGTAGTTGCGGCAAAGGAGATCAAGGGTCCGATGATCAGTTTTTGCGTAAAACAGCTTACAATAGGAAGATAGGTCTTGTTTTGAACTGTATAAAATGCCAAACCTCCCCATATAGCTATATAACGTCTCAGGATTTCGCCGGAATTTTGTATTCGATTTTTTTATAAGAGAAAAACATAAATCTGTATCACCTCAAATGTTTAAAAATACAAAAATCTCAAAACATAATTTTCAAAGAAGATCCCTTTTTTGCACGCAACTCCTTAATATCGCCAAAATTATTTCCACTGACCTAAATTTTTATGATTTAATGGAAACTGATCTATAGCAACTAAGTAATCTGAACGCCTGCATGTTATTGTTCAATTTCGAAAAAATATTCGCAGTTTTATCTCAGTATTATCTGTCTAGTTCGTATTGGCATTTTTCACCGCTGTCGTTACACTGTGCTGTCGCTGGTTACTCTTCTGCATCTACACAAAACCGAATGAGCTTGCCTCGCTGTTGACGCTTCTTCTGTTCCTTGTCGATGTGCGAGTTGATTCAGTCAGTGCCACAGTTAAGGCCACAAAGAAAGGAATTTTCTTACTCACAAAAAAGGCATTGCACTAAAGCTGCGAACCAGGAGTATTAACAATGGCACGAGAGTTTCACTCTCTATTTATTACATGTTTTGGCTCTCTGTTTATTTGGTTAATTGTTTGTTGCGTTTTTAAAACAAAAAGGAAATGAAGAGACCAGATACACATAGTAGGTATGTACATGTGTGTAATTACTTCGCAATACCAAAACAACTTTAAAATAGACATGGCTTATTAAACCTACTTTTTACCCTTTGCATTTTTTTTTATAATTTTCTTAGCCTTTTTGAAACTTCGCAAAAAAATTAGAGGCAAGTTAAATGTAAATATTTTTTGGAGCTTTTAAAGAGAGCCACATACATACCTACTTTATTAAATTGAAAAAATGTTTTCTCACACAATTTTTTCTCCAAAAATGCCCATAAGGACGTTAGACCTTGCAATCACACGGTTGGTCCATATTCGCCGATTTACATCAGGAGTTAACCCATCGGTGGTCGGTCGGAGCTGTTTGCCCCGCTTATGTTCATTTCGGAACCTTTCTTGGCCATATCATCTGTAAATTAGTTTCTTTCAATCTCACTATGCTATGAAACCCAGTAAAGTGAAACATTTAGGTACCTTATAGACGCTACCGTCAAATTGTTTGTGGTGACACCCGTAAGTTCCCCACTGCAGATTTGTTTAGCTTGAAAAGAAAGCTAGTTCCTTTCCTATCCAAACATGCCATAGGGACGTTGAGACTTCGCATCAACGAGGTTAATCTAAAGCATGTCATGTTACCCTAATCTCATATCGTACGAAGCTGTCCGCCTCGCTCATGTTCGGAAGTTTTTCCTGGCCTCTCATTTTCAAGGCCCTTTCCATCACATCGCCTGTGCCCAGGAACCCAGCAAAGGGAGACACTGAGATACCTTATAGACGCAAGCGAGGCACGACACATCCGCACTATATTCGACTTTATTACGATGGGTTATAATGCCTTTAGGCAGCCAAGCTGTAGACAATATCGTTACATTGGTATCTGGGACCGTACTATCATGGAGCAGTTTAATGCTCTATCTATGGCATAGACCTCTGCCTAGAGGACAGATTACTACGATTGCAAATGATTGAGTACATTCCAGCTCCAGTTGCCCTTACCATCCTTTTGAGCCATCGATGTAGACTGGAATGCCCCTATCACTGTCTACGCCTTGCTCCCATTTCTCCTTCGAAGTTAAGAAAGCACAGTCCTTGTTTTTCATTAGCATGGGCGTGATACGTTGACAGATCCAAGTTCGCCCGAAAGACACGTTGTAGGTCTAATATTTAGATAGACCCTTACTTTATTTCCCTACGTTACTTTTCATTAAGGCTAAGTGCCACACAGTACTTCATCAATAAGTGTTCTGGAATGAAAGAAGCATTGGAAAAACTTCGCTCAGGCCGGACCATACATCTTTACTGGGTTCCCGTCATAAAGGGATATAAGGTAACGAAAAGGCAGATGAGTTGGCAAAGGAGGGTGCAAAACTCGCTGAAACGACAATAGACGTCCCAATCCGTTTGCATATTATCCATCAAGTAGGAAAGGCGTGGGCAAAAGCACTAGCTGTAACATTTCTAAGATCATATGCAAAGCCTACGACATTAGACTCACATCAGGTGAAGGAGTTCCGAGCTGCAGGAAGCAACTGTTGAGCATTCTGCGCTCGCCAGGTCAGGCTCCATCTACTAGGGCGAAAAGTTGCCAGATCTCGAGGCAGCAATTAAGCTAGGACTTAGGAACTACTAGTATTTGCCAAGATAAGAGAGTTATTCCATAACATAAGTCCTGGTACCTGATTGGGGTTCTTCCGTTTGGTCGTCAAACAAACTCTGGTAATACTATGGACACATTCAGTCTATGTGTGGTCTTTATTGACCTGCCAGGTCAATCTAATAAGTTGAAGAGAACATTCTCGCTTTTCTAGTTAACAGTATTAGCACATAGTATTTCGCACGACTTGATTTAATATGTTAAAAGAAGCATTAAAAAAGAAGTATAGTTGCTTATACGGAAGGAAATCTGACTAGTTACGCTTACGATTCTTACTTAAGAGTTGTGAGGTACCGTTCAACTAGTTTGTTTAAGTACCGCGAGCGACCAACTCTTCTCAACCAACTTGTCGGCTTGATGCATTATATGTTCTTAAAATAAATGTAATCTTATAGAATCGCAACTTTTAAAAGGGCTGAGTACCAACGGTTGGTAACCAACCCCGCACACACTCACAAACAGTTCAACATCATTTGTGCGCTTCCCACTATGAATGACTGTAAAAATGTAACTGGAACCATTTCACCCCAATTCCAGCTTCTGTATACATTTATTTATTTGATTTTCCACATGTGTCACATAACATTTTCTAATATCAACGGCAGTTCCTGCCAAAAACGTAAAAGAAAGAGCAACAAAATTAGAACTTCAAATAATACAAATATAAGAGCTATCGATAAATTTGGCAGGTTACAAACATACAATAAGTTTTAAAATTGTTGTTATTTATTGTCATTGTAGTGTAGCTGTTGACATTTCTGCCGTTGCTTCTGCTGCAGTCCCAGCTGTCTAATTGAGTTTGTCTGGCTCGCTATCGAACTGCCCGTCGAATTTACCCCCAATTCGACTTGCCTTATTTAGTATTACACATCTAACGGTTGTTGCTCTTACTCGGTACTTGTATACACACTTGCTGTCGACATTTTTGCTGTCGCTATTTATGTAACATTTGATGTGAAAGTTGTTGTAAATTACTTTTTTTGTTGTGTTTGAGATTAACCCAATAAGCGATATGTAAGGACTGTTTTAGAACGCTACTTATACACAGGGTATTATAATTTTCATTGGATAACGTTTTGTTGTACAGGTATAAGGGGATCGAAATATATATATAGACTTCCATATATCAAAATCATCAGTATCGAAAAAAAATTGATTAAGCCATGTCCGTCCGTCTGTTGTTGTTCTAGCGAGAAGGACACTCCCCAAAGGCCTTGAAACGAATACCGCTAAAACGAATACCGCTAAGCTAATGAAATTTGGTAGGTGGATTGTTTTTAGGACTCAAAACATAAATTCACGCATTTAGAAGAAGAAAATTTGGAAGTTTAACAAGCCATTAATCAAAAGCCGTTTAAGATATTACATTGAAATGAAGACACTATCCTTACCAAATTATATAGACTTAGTGAAGATAATCAAACACAGTTAAAGACCACGCCCACTTTTCCTAAAGGTCTAACCTTAACAAAGTTTGCAAGAACTCTATGATATTTAACAACATTTGACTGATAACACTGGTTTTACAGCCAAATGCACCAGAGACGCCATTATGAAATTCCTATGTAAATCACCCCCTAATTCCGAAAATCAAGACTATTTTTAATTCTATGGTAAAGTTTTTGAGATATTTACCAATAACCGTTTTTTCAAAACAAAAAAAAATGGGTCCACTTAATCATATATATCTCAAGAACACATTGAGCAATTCCAAAATGGTTTCAAGCTTTAAAAGGCAATAAAATTTGTTATAATCTGTGCATACAAATCTTTTTGCTATGCTCTGCAGATTCAAAGATAACGAACAATCATTACGCATTTTTTCAATTTTTTTTGTAAAAATATAAAAAATGTGTACTTTGCGAGAAAGGATCTCGAAAACTTTTTATTTTTTTGCAGTTTTTTTTCTGTCTAAAGTCTGTTTTATACATAAGCTCTCATTCCATGATTCAATTACTAGAGGTTTGTTCTTCAATGACGGCAGAGCTTTGACACTCCCAATTGAAAAATCTGGACGGGTTGCTTTTTACGAAGTAAGGAAAACGGTGAATAATTCAATTCCCTTAGCGAAAATTGTAGTAGAAAAGTACATTTAGTAGTATATTAGTAGTGATAAAAATTTGTAAATGCCAACAGGTTTTGGAGGAAATAATTCACTTTCTACTAAATATTTCATGAATTTATAAAGAGCTATGTTGTTTAGAATTTTATTCAAAAATGCACTATCACAATTTGTTTCAAAAACCCACTATATGAGCATAAGTTCAATGCATTTTGACATAAGAGGGAGTTAATGAAAAGCATTCTGAGGCGTTCTTCAATCTAATTCTAATATAGGGCGTTTTTGTGACAATCATGAAATGGTTTTTGAAAATATTTTGAGATAGGACTATATTGAAAAGGCAGCCGACATGGTCTGAATGAATAAGTTAACATGCTCAATGAGTACATTTCATTATGGTATCTCCGATATTTACTAATTACATTTTTTATGTAAATCGATTTACTAGTCGAGTTTTTGACGTTGAACGATGAATTTTGAAGTGGTTTAGGTTTCGTCTGTTCATAGGTTTACGAAAGTGCACGATTCCTTGATGTCTGTACTTTTCAAAAATTACCTATGTTCAGCCACACTAATAGATCATGGCATAGTTAATAAATTCATCATAAAATTAAAATAAATGTTCTAATGAATTATGCAGTTCAGTACTTATCGGGGATTTGTAAACTGATTGCTTCCTTTTTCTACTACTAATATTTTTCGAAAAATTGCAAAGAAACAACACAGTTAACGGATGTCAATTCGATTTGGGAGCAAAATGGCTGCAATTGTCAAAAAATTCGTCTGTCGAGCAAACCTCTTCTTATTGAATCATGCTCTCATTCTACAAAATCGATGAACTTATACAAAGGTTATAAGCATTCAAATAAATATATCCAATGGTAAAACTTAAGTACCCTAGAAATAATAGCATATGTACATTTGATTCTGTCTTAACACTATGATCTTATTTTATAATTTAAAAAGTTATGTGTCTTGTTTTGACGCTTACTTAGATTAGAGTCTGTTACTCTTATGAGAACAAATAGTAGTCACCGATCATAGCGACATCCCAGAATCCTTAATACCCACTTTCAATCATTTTCATTTGCTGGTTAAACCTTTCGCCATGCTCTTTCACGTTCGTCGCCAAGGTTTTGCGGGAAAAATTTAAATGGGAGTGTAGAAAATGAATATTTAAAGACATAAAAAAGTATATTAGATAAATACATAAGTGAGAAATTAGTATATAATTTTCTTAGGCTGGATTTATCTTTCAATTCAGAGCAAATTTTTTGTTTACATTTTCTCGTTCTTGTTTTTTCGGAACTGGACGATAAATTCAGATTTAGAGCTATGTATATATTCTCATGTAACTGTCTTAAAGACGTTTTTTATTTACCGATTTCCGCCTAGTTTTTGATTAAAAAAGAAGTAACGACCTTTTCAAAAGAATCCCACGCTGCTGCCTCCACTGGTAACAATAGTTCTTTGAAATGGTTTATTGGTCATCATTTTCCTTATTTGCGGTCCCACAAAAATCCCTTCCTTTATTTTTGCTTCTGAAATCTCTGGAAAGATTGTCTTCAAATAATGTGAAGCTTCACCTTCTTTGTCCAAAGCCTTGACAAAGTTTTTGATAAGGCCGATCTTGATGTGGAGCGGAGGTAGAATTATTTTTTTCTTCTTTATAAGTGGGGAGCATTTTGTGTTATCCACCCCAAATTGAAACGCGATTCGTTCTGGCCAATCCTTTATGATGTAGTGGTCTTTGACGAGCTCGGCTATCCCATTTGCATAGAAAGCAACAGTATTTTGTGTACCCACTTTGTAGACCACATAGCATTCCAACGACTTTAAGATCCGCACATATTTTGCAATCATGTTCTTCGTATTTGATTAATTTAAGCACATTTTGCATTATTTCATACGTTTCCTTCGTACTTACTGCATACGCGATCGGGATAGATGGCTTTTGGTTGCCAATATGCAATAATACGGCCTTTAAACTTAATTTATTGCCGTCTATGATCAATCGCCATTCTTTTGAATCATATTGTTCACCAAACTGTTTGAATAGACCAGCAATGTCTTTGCAGTAACAAACACTGTCCTCCTTCGTATAGTACTTGGAAAATTGTTCGTGACGAATTCAATAATATGTTACCTTAACATCGGATGAAACAAATTTAAATTGTTGCATACGAGAGGCGTGTAGTTCGGCCTTTTCCTTTGACAATTCCAAATCCCCTATCCAATCACTGAGTTGTGCTTGTGACAAAGAGTTTCTTTCGTTTCTCCGTTTGAAATCCAGTACAACATGATGCCGTGTAATCAGATACTGCTGTTGACAATGAAACTTGAGCCGGAACTATGGTTAAATTTGATTCTGGCAATGTAGCTTCCGTTGAATTTAGTTCTGATAATGACGCTGTAGATACGCTCGCATAGGTTACTTTTCTTGACTTTGAACCCCAAGTACTTTTGTAGTACAAATATTGCAGTACGTTGAGTAGCAAGTAGGTTCCCTCCCCTTCATTGGTGTAATAAATTTCGTATGTCGCCTAAATAGATAGTTTCAGAAATTAGTCAGTTATGCATATAAAAGGGAGCAAATTCCTAATTTTTTACAATGCACCTTTTTGTTCCAGTTTCCTGAGAAAATCATTCAGCTCGACATGTGCCCCACACATTATTCGATGTCCATGATTTTTACGCTCATTTCCAAAATACTTTTAGTAAGTAACTTTCAAGGGATTTGAAAACGCACGTCGCATCCTTTTAACGATAAATTGACCGCAGATGAAATAGAACATATCTGGATCAATTGTACACTCAAACTCTCGCGCCCTTTTATTTATTATATTTTTAAGTAAATGACGGGTTATAAACTGCAATTATAAACTGAACAGTATCCGGCGAACCTTGCAGATATAATGAAGGAATAAGGCGCATGTGCTATTATTTATACATAGATCAAGTAAAATTCGAGCCTACCTAGACAAAGAACAACACTACCTGCCTTAAAATATGCTCTTGCTTGAAATGTACCTGGCTTGAGAAATAACAATAACAGTCTTTTTGTATCTAATAGCCCTTCGAAAATCTACCTGCTAACTAACTGATATCCGAATACTAACATATATTTATTTATTTATTTATTTATTTAAAATACACATATAAGACATAGTCTTTTACAGTGCCATATTTGTTATTAATCTTATTACTAGTACAAAGTAAGTTTAAAAGCTAGAAACAAAAATAGAAGTAACATTCAAACCATACAGCATATGTTCCATGGTGGTAAGTAAAAAGAAAAAGAAAAAGTAAAACACATAAGAATGTTCAAGAACAAAGTGTGCGATGTACAGCTAATTTGAAGCGCTTAGGATTTGATTCTACTTTACTTTATTAGGCAAAGCATCCCACAACTGCACAGCCCTAACGAAAAACATTCTCTATGTTACTGAATACTTAAAATGCGGTACAATTAGATTGCAAGTACCAGTAGGTATTTAAGTATTAAATGGATATATATTTACTCGAATGCTTATAACTTTTGTATTAGTCCAACGATTTTGTTGAAGGAAAGCTTATTTTTTTTTGTAATAAAACAGAGCGTAGAGAGAAAAAAAATCTGCAAAAAATAAAAAGTTTTCGAGATCCTTCCTCGCAAAATACAAATTTGTTTATATTTTTACAAAAAAAAATTGAAAAGTCCGTAACGATTGTTCGTTATCTTTGAATCTGCAAGGCCTTGCAAAATTGTTGTATGCACAGTTAAGTTAGCAAATGTTATTACCTTTTAAAAGCTTCAAACCGTTTTGGAATTGCTCAATTCGTTCTTGAGATATATATGATTAAGTTGACCCAATTTCTTTTGAAAAAACGACGTAAATTCTCGTAAATATCTCAAAAACGTTACCATAAAATTAAAAATTCGGAATCAGGGCGTGATGTTACATAGGCGTCGTAATGGCGTCTCTGGTGCAGAAAAAAATTGGAATTTGTGATCCAGCGTATTCTACCTCAGTAGTGGTATGGTTGAGCTGAGAACAAAACTTAAACATATTTTGAAAATGGGCGTAACCCGCCCCTTTTTTTGTTACTCTTTCCAAAATACTTTTCAATGCCATAAGTCGAGCGAAGATCTCCCAATTCGAACGAAATTTGGTATAAACTTATTCTTTATATCTACAACTGTTAAACTGCATTTTTACCCGCTCAAGTTCATTAGTAGCCTCTGTATCCTTTTTACTTCTTTTGAAAGAAAATGAGTTCAGAATAGAACCATATGTGACCCAGTCTATGAAAAGGTGGCTTATGACTCAAACAAGAAATTGCGAGAAACAGCTGTGTTTTTTTAGTCATAAGCCACCTTTTCATAGACCGGGTCACATATGGTTCTATTCTGATATACATTATCATTGCGCAGCCTTATACCACTATTAACCACACAAAGCAAACAAAACAACTTTAAAATCCACAGCTTACTTAGGCTTTCTTACTTGTTTCTAGCTACCTCCCGAAATGGACGTAATTTCAACCTCAAAAATACCACTTTTTAGAGTTTCCTTGATTTTAAGTACATTCAAAAGCAAGAAGATACCGACGGCTGAGTGAAATATCACCATTTCGCCTGCCAGTTCGTAAACGTCCTATCCCAGAATTTTGATAAATACTCTACTGGCGTCACATTCTTTTGGATTTATGCTACGATAGAAAAATCCTGTGGCTGATTGTTCTCAAATAAATTCTCAATTATGATTGTTTTAATAAGTTAGAAGAGGAAAGTTTATATCTTCCTCGTCATCGTTCAAGAACAATTCGGGTAACATTTTAAAAAGTTTGGTTAGATTACATCATAACCCCTACAAGTACGTGCTAAAAGGAACAAGTAAGGAAGGTTAAGTTCGGGTGTAACCGAACATTACATACTCAGTTTGAGAGCTATGGTGACAACATAAGGGAAAATAACCATGTAGGAAAATGAACCGAGGGAAACCCTGGAATGTGTTTGTATGACATGTGTATCAAATGAAAGGCATTAAAGAGTATTTTATGAGGGAGTGGGCCATAGTTCTATAGGTGGACGCCATTTAGGGATATCGCCATAAAGGTGGATCAGGGTTGACTCTAGAATTTGTTTGTACGATATGTGTATCAAATGAAAGGTGTTAATGAGTATTTTAAAAGGGAGTAATCCTTAGTTCCATAGGTGGCATTTCGAGATATCTCCATAAAGGTGGACCAGGAGTGACCCTAGAATTTGTTTGTACGATATGGATATGAAAAAAGGTATTAATGAGTATTTTAAAAGGGAGTGGTGGTAGTTGTATAGGTGGTCGCCTTTTCGAGATATCGCATGAAGGTGGACCAGGGGTGACTCTGAATACGTTTGTACATATGGTATCGCAATAAAGGTGGGCCAGGGGTGACTCTAGACTTTGTTTGTACGATATGGGTATCAAATGAAAGGTGTTAATGAGTATTTTAAAAGGGCGTGGGGCTTAGTTCTATAGGTGGACGCCTTTTCGAGATATCGCCATAAAGGGGACCAGGGGTGACTCTAGAATGTGTTTGTACGATATTGGTATCAAATTAAAGGTATTAATGAGAGTTTTAAAAGGGAGTGGTGGTAGTTGTATATGTGAAGGCGTTTTCCAGATATCGACCAAAATGTGGACCAGGGTGACCCAGAACATCATCTGTTGGAGACCGCTTATTTATTTATATATGTACATACCTGCAAAGATTTCAAGGGTTTTTATTTCGCCCTGCAGAACTTTTTCATTTTCTTCTACTTAATATGGTAGGTGTCACAACCATTTTACAAAGTTTTTTCTAAAGTTATATTTCGCGTCAATAAACCAATCCAATTACCATGTTTCATCCCTTTTTTTCGTATTTGGTATAGAATTATGGCATTTTTTTTCATTTTTCGTAATTTTCGATATCGAAAAAGTGGTCGTGGTCATAGTCGGATTTCGTTCATTTTTTATACCAAGATAAAGTGCGTTCAAATAAGTACGTGAACTAAGTTCAGTAAAGATATGTCGATTTTTGCTGTAGTTATCGTGTTAACGGCCATGCGGAAGGACAGACGGACGACCGTGTATAAAAACTGGGCGTAGCTTCAACCGATTTCGCCCATTTTCACAGAAAACAGTTAACGTCATAAAATCTATGCCCCAACCAAATTTCAAAAGGATTGGTAAATTTTTGTTCGACTTATGGCATTAAAAGTATCCTAGACAAATTAAATGAAAAAGGGCGGAGCCACGCCCATTTTGAAATTTTTCTTTATTTTTGTATTTTGTTGCACCATATCATTACTGGAGTTGAATGTTGACATAATTTACTTATATACTGTAAATATATTAATTTTGTGTTAAAATTTTACTTAAAAAAATTTTTTTTTAAAAGTGGGCGTGGTCCTTCTCCGAATTTGCTAATTTTTATTAAGCGTACATATAGTAATAGGAGTAACGTTCCTGCCAAATTTCATCATGATATCTTCAACGACTGCAAATTACAGCTTGCAAAAGTTTTTAAATTACCTTCTTTTAAAAGTGGGCGGTGCCACGCCCATTGTCCAAAATTTTACTAATTTTCAATTCTAAGCCATAAATTTAACTCACCTACCAAATTTTATCGCTTTATCCGTCTTTGGTAATGAATTATTGCACTTTTTCCGTTTTTCGAAATTTTCGATATCGAAAAAGTGGGCGTGGTTATAGTCCGATATCGTTCATTTTAAATAGCGATCTGAGATGAGTGCTCAGGAACCTACATACCAAATTTCATCAAGATACCTCAAAATTTACTCAAGTTATCGTGTTAACGGACGGACGGACGGACATGGCTCAATCAAATTTTTTTCGATCCTGATGATTTTGGTATATGGAAGTCTATATCTATCTCGATTCCTTTATACCTGTACAACCAACCGTTATCCAATCAAACTTAATATACTCTGTGAGCTCTGCTCAACTGAGTATAAAAATATGATTCCAGATTGTCTACAGATTTGCAGCTGTATAAAATATTGCTCCTCGCAGCACTCTTAACGAGCAAAACACATTTTCTATAAATCCCTGATCTTACTTGTTCTAATGTATGGTTCTAAACCATGGTTAGGAGAACTTTATGGAGAAGATTTGATTTCGCTTGGTGGATTGGAATATCTGGTAGAAGGTAGTATCAGCCCATTACGTGCTTAGTAACCCAGCAGTTCAAAAGCCATAAAGTCCCTGGAAGCATATCTATCAGTTAGCAGGGAGCGTTCAGGTCAAATTTGCTCATAACAGTTTTTTATGCCTCGCTACACAGTTGTTCTTGTATTTTAGTCTTGAAGTTTCCTAAGTCTCGCGTTAGATGATAACGATGGTAAATTATGAATGATTGCACCTGTTGGAAGTACTGCTGCAAGACGAAGAAGAAGAAGGCGCAGATTCAGCATGCGTTGTGCAGTTTCCTTCTTTTCGAGATTCGGTACGACCGCCAATTTTCAAGGCGATGCTGCCCGACAGCAGTGCCAACAACCCCCTGTATTTTTAGTTGCTTCAGGATAAGCAAACGTAGACTATATCTCCCGATGCCGTCGAATTAGAAATAGAAGAGGAGCAAACGAAATAAAAGAAAAAGAGAGAAAAGGGAAGTGAACAGAAAAAAGAGAAATAAAAGAAACAAAGGGCACCCTAAGTAACAGAAAAATTAGTAGAAGGAAGAAGGGAGTATAAACCTTCGTCGTGCTGCCTTAACTCGTGAACTGGTATTCGATTGAAAGCTATTCCTTCTTACCGTGACTAATATATGATTTCATATAATTTCAAATAGATGAATATTATAACTTCAAATGCGAAAGACAAATATATAATGCTTATTGGGTGTTAAGTTGTTGCTTTTTATATTTTGATAGCTGCTAGTGTTGTTATTTATGTAAAGCTTCAAGCATCCACTCAGAGACCAGCCAGGCGCGTCCAAATGCCATCAACAACCCCGCACGTCATCTATGTATGCCTGAAGCTTTTTGACCAGGGGCGTACCAAAGCTGCTACTCGGGATATGGTAAAAGTATGTATAGCCAAAAAAAGTTATCTTAAATGACACACTGAGGTACCTCACATGGTTTGTTATTCGTCGTATGTGCTATGTTTTAATCAAATTTAGTATTGTAACCATGGTAACAATCTTAAACTTAAGACCTGAATAGGAATACGACATTCTTGTGAACCAACTAAGTGAGAAACAAAATTTAAAAACTTTTTTGCGAGACACTCATCAAGTCCAGTCCAATGCGAGTATACGAAAACAGCATAATTTACATTTTCACCATACCTTTGGACCGAAACCCCATCTTCATAGGTTGAACCATAAATTGGTCCAAATATCAGTTAAGTGCACGATTATTACTATAGTGTGACGAGACGAACAACAAACAGTACACAATTGTACCTTCCTTCTTCTTTTGACTGTTATCCGTTTTTGGCTAAGTAAGATTGCAGGAGTCTTACTTACTTACTTAATTGGCGCTTAACCGTCTAAACGGTTATGGCCGTCCAACAAGGCGCGCCAGTCGCTCCTTCGCTCGGCCAACCGGCGCAAATTGGTCACACCAAGGGAGCTTAAATCGTTTTCCACCTGATCCTTCCAACGGAGTGGGGGCCGCCCTCTACCTCTGCTTCCATAGACGGGTTCCGATAGAAACACTTTCTTGGCCGGAGCATCTTTCATTCGCATAATATGGCCTAGCCAGCGCAGCCGCTGCGTTTTTAATTCGCTGGACTATGTTGATGTCTGCGTGTAGCTCGTACAGCTCATCATTAAATCTTCTTCGGTACTCGCCATCGCCAACGTGGGGTCCATAAATATTTCGAAGAACTTTTCTCTCGAACACTCCCAAAGCCGCTTCATCTGCTGTTGTCATGGTCCATGCTTCTGCCCCATATAGCAGGACGGGTACGATAAGTGACTTGTAGAGTATGACTTTCGTTCGCCGAGAGAGGACTTTACATTTCAATTGCCTACCTAGTCCAAAGTAGCTTTTAATGGCAAGATTGATTCTTCGCTGGATTTCAGTGCTGATGTTGTTGCTAGTATTGACGCTGGTTCCCAAATAAACGAAGTATTTTACTATTTCGAAATTATGGCTGCCCAACAGTTGCTTGCAGGAGTCAATGAATTTAATTATCGCCCTTATTTCGACCATAGATACCTCCGGTTAGCCGAGCGAAGCCTGCGGAAGTAATCGTAAAGTTCGATCCCCATCACAGCGGCGTAGGTACCTGCCAATAAATCAAAAGTTGGGAACTGTTATCAAGGGACGAAAACTCCCACTTATTAACGGGCAAAAGTGTGTTAGTGCGTTCGTTATTATAGGAGGCCACACCTATCTTTTTACTCGTATTTAGGAAACGCTGACTGGACATATTTGCTCTGTTTATAGTGTTCGTGTTCGTGTTTCGTGCAAGTATCTTGTCATACCTGCTATATAATGCAGAAGCATGTACCATAACAACATCAGAGGAGGCAGCTCTGGGAGTGTTCAAGAGAAAATTTCTTAGAAAAATTTATCGGCCTAGGCTACGTCGCGTGCCAAAGAAGATTGAATGATGATTGAGCTTTATGCCGACACTAACATAGTCAAGCGAATTAAAATACAGCGGCTGCGCTGGCTAGACCATGTTATGTGAAAGAAAGATGTCACTTCGACTAAGAAAGTATTTTGATAGGAACCCGCCTATAGAAGCAGAGGAATGATTTAAATTCCTTTTGTATGACCGATTGACGCCAGCTGGCCCAACGAAGAAGCGCCTTGTAGGAAGGCCATAACCTTTTAATCGGTTAAGCTCCAATAAAGTTCGCTCGGTTGGCTCTAGTGAAAATTTAGCTCAGATTGCATTAATCATTGAGTGCTGTTATTGCAACTGGTGAATTTGTGCTAAAAATCTGACATCTTCCACTTTCGCAGGGCAGCGACAGTAGCTACTTCCTTCGCTACCAAATCCAGTGTTAGTAGGTACGGGATAATGTTGAGTGCCCCGATCGGATTTGCAATAGGAGTGCCCCTAATGCAGAGTTGAGAACTCCTTCAGACTTTTTGTAATTGTTTGAGGTTCGTGTCTTTTATAGATGTCGGTCAGCAAAACAAAATACCATACAGAAGAATTGAAATAAATGTACTGCTTTGGTATAAAAACCTTGCGAGAAAAAAATTTCCCTTTTAGAGAACTACAACGCAGTTGTTGCTTTCCTTACTTGTTCTGCTATATTGTCACTCCAGAATAGCTTCCTCTCCTGGATGACTTCCAGATACTTGACTTTAGCACTGATATCCAGGCTTGCACTTCTTAATCTGGGTGCTATATGATTCGGCGTTTTATACTTTCTTGTGAAAAAGAGCAGCTCAGTTTTTCTGGCTTGTGTTCAAGTTCCGAACTTTTGGCCCAGTAATAAATTATTGATATTGCCGTTTCTATTAGATTATGGAGAGTTTGAGGGAACTTTTCATGCATTATAACTCAAATGTCATCCGCCGAGGCAACTACTTTACGGACCTCCACCTCCATGAGTAGTAGTAGTAGGTTAACGGCCACCACCTAAAGTAGCGGATAGAAAACACCACCTTGCGGGATGCCTCCAGGTACAGATCTAAGAGGAACATCTCAGCCGAATACAGTAGACTTATTATTGTAGAGTTTTTGAACTGAGAATTGTTTTGCGATTTCTCAGAATTTTTTCAAATTGACCGCTTGGGATCTGGTAAATATATTTTAAATGTACTTTTCGGAAAAAATGCAAACAAATTTTTAAAGTTTTTTGTTGTAATTTTTCAGTTTTTCGAGATTTTTCGAATTTCGCCATTTTTTTTCTATAAAAACTTCAATCAATCATGCAATCATCCCCACTAATCCCGGAGTGGGCCGAAATATTTAATTGAAAAAAAACTTTAAACATTTTTTGTATTTTTTTCCGAAAAGTACATTTAAAAACATATTTTTAGATCCCAAACGGTCAATTTTTGAAAAAGTTATAGCATTTTGAAACAAAAACGGTGTTTTTTTTAAAATCATAACTTTTTTTGAGATGGATGAAAAAATTTGAAAAAATTCTGAAAAACGTCTTTCGTAAGCAAGAAAAAGAAGAAAAACTTTCAGCCAATTCTAAAAGGGTCGGGTTCCAATTGGTCGAAATGGGATGGAATACCCCATATATAGAACGATTGCTTTTCCGGATGGCAGCATCACCCACTATGCCACGACGACTTTGTTTTTGGTGAGATTTGTAGCTGTGCTTGACTCTTATTTGAAATTGATTTGTAAAAATCGGTAGTTTCAAAAGGGGCTGATCAAGCAGTCAAAGCAGTCAATGAGTTGTCTATATGCAGTATGTTGCAAGGCTGTTCACATTGCGCGGAGGTTCTTCACATGCTGATTACGCAGAATTTAATATTATACAGTATTTAGATCAAAGATAAGGCTGTTTAATTTGTTGATTCTTGGATAGGTCGCCTTCTTACCACTGCCGTTTCTCCATTAACAAAAAACAACGAGAGAGTTTTTGAGGTGTGTTACCTAAGAACCGATGTTTTCCAGACAAAATGAGCGGTCTTTATATATATACTAATACTTTCACGTACTAGACCAGTGGTTCGAATGGTTTGATATAACCACGTCGAACGTTTTAAGTCCGGCTTTGTATTTCGAGGTTAAACGCCGCTTCAGCACAATTGTTGTTATTAGCGTTGTTAGCGATAAAGACACACCAAGCTTTGGGAGTGTTATCGGTATTGATGGTCCTTTGCGGGATATAGATCCGGTACGTTCCGGTAAGAAGCACCATTAAGGTACAAGCTCGTCCATCTTGGGAACGATTTTATATGTAGGCATCTTGCCCCCACCTATTCCATGAGGACCTTGGAGCTGACATAGCCTTAGCTGTTAAGAAAGACGATTCGCCACGGTAGGTTAGGTTGACAATTTTGTGGAGAAACTATAAATTGTGCAGCATCCCCATAAATTTTGCGCTTCATATACTCATGAATAATTGTGGTTTTTATGGCGACTCCTACGACGGGTGTTCCTGCTATTTTAAAACCCCTAAGCCGTGAGGGCACACTCCATGCTCAGAATGTGTTGCAAGAATTATAGAGTTCAGGGAAACGATCCTCTTCATCTATTACTGCGCACTCCCATAATTTATACATACTAAGTTAAACGTGTGTGCATGTACGTCGACTTTTCCACGCGCAAACATACATACACACATTTGTATACACCAGCGCTGCAGACACGTGTAGAGCTTAGTATACGAAAAGCGGGCAGACATATTCAGACAATTTTTTGTACATGCCCATGTCTATACCGTTACAAACACAGCCATAAATAAGTATACCTACACATTTATATAATGAAAACTTAGTCAATCGCAGACAACTGCAGGACTACTCGAATTGCAGACTGCCAGGCTCTTCATCTTCATCACAAGTAAGCTTTAATATAGATTATGGTGTATAATCGAATGATGTTGATTGCAAGCTGTTGTTAGTTTGTTTTTGTATTTGTATTTCATATTGAAATCTTGTTGTTTTAACTGTGTCTCGTCTGCCACTGTTTTACGCGCCCTTCCTGCAACACATTTCAAGTGTAATTTTTCTTCGCGTCGCCGTCGCACTCGTCGTCTCAATATTGTTGGCCTTCTCTTTGTTTTATTCCAAACTTTATGCTTTCTACACTTTTCTTCTGTTCATATTTTTCACCCGCTATTGCATTCTTCATGCCGCTCTATTAAATTTTTTTAGCAATGGCCAGCTCTTTTCATGTTAGCAGCATCTGCTGCAAAAGTTAAAATCAAACAGTCATCTCTTTTGGGGTTCCAGCTTGGCTGCGGAAAGATGAACGAACGTAGCGTTGAGTTGCGTCAGATTGGACGACGCATGCATTCACTCAAAGTGGCAACATCTGTCTGGCATTAACTTATGTTGGGGATAGTTGAATATCCAATAAGCATTTGCTAATGTTGATGAATTATTCTAAGTTCGAGTGATGAATTACTTTGAAAGAGAATGCTTATTCTTTGCAGTGTCAAGCGAATTTTTGTACTTAAGTATTTTACAGAAGCGGTTATTTCACTCAATACATAGAATCCCATGTGGACTTAATGTAGATCTATATTGTTTCTAGATCTATATTATTTCTGACCTAGGTTATGCTAAGATAAAGCTATAGAAAATTGTTGAAAGGATACACTTCATTCGCCACTCAGACCTGCTCTTTCTGTACATCTTCGCAAAGGAGCACTAAATCATATTTCTCACTCACCGCTGAGGAAGATTGACGACTAATTTCGCTCTCCTCGTCAAAGACCAACGCTGCCTTCATGGTCAAGCTGTGAATAACCGCGATGCGTGGCATAAAGTAGTTCTATCGGCATGCCTGACTATTTCAAGACAGGAGACAGTTTCTGCAGGCACCATAGAGGCTGTACACGTAGCGTGAATCCGTGACATGAAATGGTGAAGGCGCATCCCAAACGAGGGACAATATTATAAAATGCGAGTCAGCCTCTTATTGCCTATATTAGGTTGCATCTAGCATATTGCGCGAAAGACTCTCCACAGCCGAACTTTTGATTGTGACTTCCCAATGCGGCTTCAGATGCTGGTAGGCCTTCTACCAATCTAGGTTTTCATGGTTATACCGATTCTTGAAATAACCCCTGATAAAATATTTTACTTGACAGCGCTAAATATGCTGTGTGTATTCAGCTCTGTGTAAGTTTTAGGTACCTTCAATTTCATGAGAATTGAGATTGACCTCTCTGTCATTTAAATAAAGACGGCGTTATATAATGCGATTCACAGATTTTCTTAACTTCTTTGCCTTTCTTTGCGAAAAAGTGGGTGATGAGGTGTAAGAGCAACCAAGGCTAATAGTGAAAGCAATATCGGCTGAGAAACTAAGAAAGAAACACTTACTACCACATGATACTTTGACTCATAAACACTCTCTATAGACTTTATCGCATATGTGCTTACTTTTACTCACCACTACTATCTAAATTTGTTGTAAATTTAAACTCAGATATGCGCAAGTATGCCGGCTAAAACCTTGTCAACCATTTCTCTGGGCTCTTGGTGCGCTCTAGGAGTGTTCTCGAGAAAAGAGTTTCTCGAGAAGATTATGGTCTCATCCGTGATGTCCGAGGCAGACGCTAGATGATAGTGTAGCGATAAAAACCCAAAGACTTCGTTGGAGCTACGGTCATGTTATGCGACCTATGAACGAGGACACCCCGGCCAAGAAAGCATTTGTCAGTCGCACACGCACGTTATGAAAGCATATGAGAAGGAGTGAGTGCTCACTGAGTATGGGAGGACCAGGTGGAGGAAGACTTGAATTCCCTTGGTTGCTCTCAATGGCGCGATAGCATGGCGTGGACTTGTACGAAATGGCCAAAACGCTTAGGCAATTAACGCGCCAACGAATGATGAACACTAATTTCTGTACCATATGTAACATGTGTAATTATACAAATAAAACATATTAAAGGCATATTTTAGCTTTAGGCGGATGGGACCTGTTGCATGGAAGCAGATAATATGCGATGACTGCTTCGGCGAATATTTTATCATTCATACACAAAAGGCCTTAGGATTCCTAGAGAGATTTGTACATCTGTTTCGCGTTTCTCAAGACATTAAAGACAATAATTTTATTCCACTTTTTTATGCGTGGGGTTTTGGCGGAATGGTCCTTATATACAAACTATCCTCGTACCAAACACACACATGTGATGCGATGGCTCCCACGGCAGAAGCATTCACGAAACTTTTAGGAGTCCATTGTTGACAAAAGTACTTTGGGAAAGAGGGGAAACCTCATATAATAACCTGACTCAGAAGTCTAAATGAGAATATATCACAATTCGATGACGAAAAACGGCCTTTTGAGCTTCATAACTGGCATCTATGAGCAGTTATGACAAGCAAACAATGCAGATTACCCAACAGGCAGGCTACTATAGCAGCATTCTATGGTCCACAACCCTTCTATGGACTCACAAAGACAAACTAAGGAAACCATAAGCACTGGCGAAATAAGCAGTTTAGCCAACACTGGATTAAATGCCCAGCGCAAAGACAAACCATACTGTTGAAACTCGTAGCAACGAGAGTATACGCCAAACTTACTAGTCAATGTAGATAGAACCTACGAGCTCTCACTGAGTACTATAAGGACAATGTAGTCTATGATATCATCTCTAGTAATTAAATCTATTCCGATACTCAATCTGTTACTTTTGTAAGCTGGAGCATTAAAATCCGTTCACATTTTTGCGAATGCGTCGCTCTAGTAAGCTAGAGTCTCTCCCATCTAGGTGGCAGGACTCCTTAATCCCTTCATGATATGAAGTATGGGCCTGAGAAGCAATTAAATATATTAAAAGCTGCCACATATTACATAGGTTGTAATCGTCAAGAGACGAAATCTAAGTAAAGCGTCGCAGTGTGCGTCGAGACCTAAATCAATAAAACCCAACAGTTGCCTTTGAGTTCCATATTTGCCGAAAACATTTTATGGGCCACACTTGCCAGAATTTTCGAAGACGTTCTATGTGTGTTTTAAAATTAAATCATTGATAACTATGTAAATAATAAGTTTATCAACACAATTATTTCTTGAATTATAAACTTCATTAAATGAAAGCGTTTTTACAAAGAAGCTCTTAAAATATTATTTTCCTTTTTACAACAGAAGTCGCCCCTTCCTATCCGCCCACTTATTTGGTCTCTTTGCAACAACCAGCACTGCGTTATTCTAATTGGAACGGGCCTGAACCCTCTCTCTGTCACATCTCGCCCTCGTCGGCCTGCTGTTTTCTCTACAATTATTCAATCAAACCTCCCATCATTGGAGTCGTTTGCTGTAAAAATGCCCCATTGACGCCTCTACACATTCCTAGTTCACCCACGCCTTGTTTTCGAAAACTATTGGTTATGTAAAAGTCGTATGCAATCACTGTTTCTCCACATTAGGTGGTTATAGCGAATGATGTCTTTGCTGTTGTTGTCCACTGATCGCTGGCACAGCCAATTTAGGTTCGCACTTTTTTTTTTCCTTTTCTTACCTTTTTTTTTTTTCTTTCCTTTACAACCTACGGCGATGTAAAGTAGTATGGGCCAATGTCCGCCTCGTTATCGCCTGTTAACTTCAGTGATCGCTCTCACAGCGTTCCGGTGCTCCACTTGCTAACAGCTATTTGCGTAATGACTGCTTACGGTTGTATGTCGCCATGAAATTCCACTAGTATGGAGGGCACAGAGAGCAAGAACCTTTTACGTGGGTGACCAGCAGTTTTAATGCTTAAACTTGTATAATGCGGCCGCCGTGGTGTGATGCGTAGCATCCTCCGCAATACTACCACCGACGATCCTGTGCTAGGCGCCGGGCCCAAAGCAACATCAATACATAGAAAAAAGCTTTTCAATTAAAAGAAAACTTTCTAGGCGGAGGTCGCCCCTCGGCAGTGTTTGCACAAGCACTCCAGTGTATTGCGCCATGAAAAGTCATCTGTATCGGAGATGCCGTTCGGAGTCGGCATAAAACAATTTAGGTCCGCGGCCAATGTGTGAGGAAAAATCCCGAAAGGAGCATGACGCAAATTGAAAGAGAAACTCGGCCTAAAAATCTTCTCGGAGGTTATCGCGCCTTACATTTATTATACCCTCTAATGTTGGCAAATGATCACTCCAGGATACGATTAACAACAACTCTGTAACACCACACACCACACCTACACACATGCACAAAGTATCACAACACAAAAAGAAAACGGTCAGACATGATTGCAACAAAAAGAACACAAAATAGACATGAAGTTTGCGATCAGCGAAGCGATCACACGCAACTACACTCCGTGCTCCGAAATAAACCTTGAAGTGACATATAGTGTCCCCGACCCCATATCTATTGAATTAATGTATAAACATATTCCACCTTGTGCTTAATTAAATCTAGACCTTCATGGGCAAGTAAGAACGAACGCCAAAAGAAAAAAGCTAATTTCGTGCAGCAGTTTTCATTTTTTAGCATAAACCAACAAAATATATATGTTAACATATAAAGCAATTTCGAATCTTAAACATCCATTTTAACATACGTACTGCAGGATACCGCAGTTAAGACGATTTGAAGCTTCAGAAAATGAGCATATAGGATTACATTTATGCGTTCACCTTAAAGCAAAACTTTTGCAAGCGCACAATCGACTTAGCATGTAAATACATATTGGCATTTGATGAGTGCAGACGCACCTGAGCGCCTCTTAGTCATACTTGAGAGTAAAAGATAAATCTCACCAAAGAAGGGTATTAAGCCAATGTTGCTAGACAACCGCAGACATTCGTGGATGATTGTGAGCGACACATATACGCATACACCACACAAATGTGTGTGAAAACTGACGCAATACCAGCAAATGCTTGTAAAATTTCTGTTATTGTAAATGAAAATTTAGGAATGTTTACTTGCCATTTGTTATGCTGCTCCAACATTTCTCAAGTAAGTGTGAATAACAACAACAATGAGTAGCATATAATAACGACCACAAGTAGCGGCAAAAGCATGCTTCTACTGTTATTTTATTCAAACGTATTCTTACTCTCTCATTACTGTGATTAAGACTGCTTCTCATTCTTTATTTTTACAGTAAAAAAAACTCTCGGACACAATTTGCGCGCCCTTTTCAAAATGATTTATTCCTTACCACACGCACTGCTGTTATTTTTGCCATTTGTGTTGTTTTTGTTGTATCCTTTTGTTAATGCGTGCTTGCCCGTTGTAAATGTTTTTGATTGCTGCCACAATTACGCGCCACACGCATGTCCTCATCTACTGGCACTTGTCTTTTGTTATAGTCGTGCCAGGTGCGCAACAATAAGAACAAATATATGAAATGACTAGAGAAATGTTAAAATTATTATAATATACCTTAGGCGAAGCTAGGAAGTGGTCAGCAACCTTTGATATTTCTTTATTGGATACACTTTCGAATAAGTAATTATTTTGTTGCAACGAATGCTTATCGCTACGCATTTTGCTTTACATGCTTTGTATAAGGGTGTCTTGCGTATACGCATCATCATATATTATATCAATGCATTTCGAAAGTTGGAAATATCGTGAACAATCGCTGTAGGGTGATAGCGGAATAATCGGTTGTGGGCATATATTCTATATATACGACCGATCTGATCATATTTTTTCAGACAACAATATTGTAATATAACGCAAGCATATTGTGAAGTTGAACCATCATCTTATGAATTGAGGAAAATCCTCTTTTCCGAAAAATCGGCTATATGGGGATATATGATGTTCCGACAAATGGCTAATCTGCTTCTAGCTGGCAGAAATTACGATAATCTTCTGTTGTGTGACGCATATACTATATATACTGCCGATCTATAAATTTTTTCAGATAGCAATACGTTCTAAAGAAAGCATCTGTAAAACTTATAGCTTATACATCTTAAATTGAGAAGATATGACAAACAAGTAAGGACGGGACTGTCTTCGGCTGTGCCGAAGACTTCATACCTTTCATAATGGGGCTGAACAATAATCTTATCCCGTTCGTAATCTCCAAATAATCGGATGTATAAGATAAGAGATATATATATTGAACAGATGTACATACCTAACGATTTTTAAGATAAAATATAATATAAAAAATGGCAAAAAAACCCCTTATCTGAACGTATGTATGGGTATATATTATATATAGCTCCGATCGAAAGATTTTTACAGGAAATTTTCTATGATATATTAGAATATATATCATCCAAGTTTCACGTTTTTATATTGGAACTAAGGGAGAAATGGCCAAAATCTTTCTATCTGAACGATCGGTTGTATGGATATGACTATATATAGCACCGATCAAAGTGATTTTTTAGGATATCTTCTATGATACATTAGAATGTATAATCGCCGAGGTTCACGTTTCTACTTTCTAAATTGCGGCAGGAATGACCAAATCATCTTATCTGAACGATCCGTTGTATGGGAGATATATATGTTGTAGTGATGTCCGCTCCTTTTGCCAAATTTCATTGAGATATCTCAAAATTTGAGGGACTAGTTTGGCGTTCAAACAGACAAACGGACGGAACGACAGACGGACGTGGCTATAACAACTCAGTTCGTCCCCTGATCAATTCGGTATCTTAATGGTGAGTCTATCTTGTATATTCTCAGCGTTGCAACATCGAGACCAAAGTTAATATACCATTTCATGTCCTGAAAGGTATAAAAAACCCTATTTTCTGAAAAATCCGTTGTATTAGGGATATATGCTACAGGGTCCCAGCCAGCCGGTTCCGTAAAATGGCTAACCGGATAGCTAAATATACCGCTCACCAAATTTGATCACGGATGTCTTAGAAGTTGAGGACTAGACACAACAAGTTGTGTTAAAGCGGAGACACGAACCTCTGTGCTACGGTGCTTATCAACATCAAATATCTAAGTGGAATGTAGATATTAAACCAATACTAAAAGCGTGTTTTTTAGTTTTTTTAAAAACTATGTTAATTATTATACTTTTATTTATGGTACGCTCCAATGCCACATACATTCATATATTATTATATATCCTTATAAGACTTTAAAGAAATTTAATAATTTTATTCTGCATGGTAATTTCAGATTTTGTTCTAACGAAGATTGTAACAGTACTTCTTTGAATTAGTGCAAGTATTTTGGAAAATGACAATTATATGAATAATTCAAGAAATTCTGTAACATCTGTGCATAAAATGTGAACTGTGCTGTGTTAAATAAAAACGAAAATTTGAACAGCTATTACAATAAACACTTACCCAATATAAGTAATACGAAGTCGGTACTCAAATAAACGGATGTTCATATTCTGTGAGAAAAACATTGTGTTGTGCTCAAAGTTTTACAAGCTATCTATCTATATTACGAAACATTTTCAAACAGAGTATATAGAGAAAGCGGTTTATAAAAGGTAAGTTTTTTGAATGAGATATGAACTAGAGAACTATTTTGATCTTATCTATACTGAACAAACCAATTACCTTTAATTGATGCTTTAATTAATATGAACTAGCTCTTAGTAATGTTCTGCTCAAAATGTTGGTTGAAAAAAGGCTATCAAACGCATTACAGAGCAAAAAAATGTTTCATTCACCCTTCTGCTTTTCGAGTTCAGTAATTCTACAAAAACATAGTTTCGGTCATCAGAAGCGAGTTTAATGTTGAATTGCGTTTTAAAGATTAACTTGTGTGCGAATTTCAAAAAGAATCCTCAATAAATTGGGGCCCTTTTTTATAGTTCGAATCACTGAAACTGTTGAATAAATGAACGGAAATGTTCTGCAATAAAATGCTCTTTATTACCAGCACTACTATGTTAGCAAATCTGCACAGACGTAGTCGCGACACTCACTTATAGCGTGTTACAATCAAACTGATTGCTTATCCTTAGCTTGCGCTGCTTTTATCTACTTTCAGTATGCTTCGTGTCCTCTATTGGTTATTTGGTCCCGCAGGGTGCAGACCACGGCTCTTCAAAATGAAGCTGTGACTGTGTTAGTAGGTATTAGTTATCGTCGTGTAGTAGTTAGCCGTCTAATGCAACGTGCAATGAAACAACAGGATGCCAACATATCTTTGCTATCGTCGTCACTAATATTCTCGATATGACAATCGTATTTTATTAATGAGAGTACTAACGAATTAAAATTAACTCCTAGTAAAAGCTTACACGATTTGTGTCTTGAGGCTATTCGTTGCAGACTATGTTATGTTGAAATAGCGTAAATAGATAGTTTTCCCCTCACTGTTCACAACTCTGACCTTGTTCAGCGACGCCTAACACATTCATAGAAAGATAATAGCGAATCAATCCGTGTGAATGGAATCGAAAAAATTGTGCTCTGCTGAGACGATCCCTATGGTCTAGACTTTTTGTGACTAGCCTTCTCGAATAGGTGCGTATTTGTTGCTCGTTTCATCATTCTCATATTCGATTTGACTGATACGATAATAAATATCTACTATATATCTGTAGTTTTGTTAATTTCAGATGCGCTCTTAATACTAGTGATATGCTGGTAGAAGTATTAACGGCGCTCTTTGTTGGCTCGTAGACGTGAGTGCGTGCATTGATTTGCTTTTCTGATCAGCTAAGACATTAGCTCTTGCTACTTGTGAAGCATTTATATTACTACAAGCATAGTGTAATGTGTCGAATTGATAATATTCCGCATTTAATGATGTCAAGAAATCTCCAAAACGTCTGTGAGTTACCGAAATGTTGAAAACCTAAGGCATTTGTGTTTGAACAGGCTCTAAATACAAAGCAATAACACGATTTAAATATCATTTTCACTAGACTTTGAAATATTGAGCAGTTTCATTCTGAATCACAGAAAGTTCATTTTTCTCTAATAGGTTTAACCAAAGTCTTCTTAAACATAACTGCTATTTTTACACTGTTGACGTGTTTGTTTGCTGTGTATTGAATGAACAAACATCTTTTATATTATTATTACACGGAAGAACGAAGGAACATAAATGAAGAGATACTGGATTTCTTAAAACTGTGGGCTCAAATACTTTCTTGAAAAACCGAAATGCTCTACGAATTAGCCACGAGTTGATTACAAAATCAAATGGTCCAAACTTACAACAAAGAGCAGCGTACCTGAAAATTTCACCCGATACGAGTATCCGTTTTTACGACTCCAATTTTAGAGGTTCCTTGCAAAGAAGGTGGGGATGTTTGATGATAAAAATTCGTCTCGCAAAAATCACGAAAAATTGACAAAAAATGTACAAAATAGAAATTATCATCTTTGGATGCTAAAATAAAACTGTTTTAAAATTTTTTTTCCACGTGAATACTGGCATAATATAGGAAATGTGAAGAGCTTTGAGATACAAAAAAGCCGGCTCAATTCAAACCACTCGCTCGAGATATGAGCAAATACTTAAATGATTCTAATACGAAAAAACAGTAATTTTACGTGTCAATACTTTGGGAATGGAACTCTTGAGGATAATTCTGAGTTTTAAACTTCAATCGTTAACAATTCCCGATACTGTATGTTTTATCATTCTTGGAGTTTTCTTGGAAAAAAGCGAAGCACCTCCAGTGAGTGAGTTTTTCTAGTAATTTTTGTAAATTTTTCGTGATGTTTGCGAGATGTATTGGCTGTAGAGAAAAACTAATACCGGAATCGTGTTCAGTGACCTCGAAAACATATAGTCAGCCTATTATCAGGATAAATTTTTTATCATCAACTATCACGTACCGCTTACTCTGAAAGGATCTCTAAAATGGAGTCGTAAGAACAGACACTCGCTTCGGGTAAATTTTCGAGATTCGCTCAGAACCCTGGGAAATGTCTCTGAGACCTATTCAAAAGATTTTTTAAACCTTCAGCACACAAAATATAAAGATATGATGCAAATATCCGGTCAGTCTAATAAATAATATACATAAATGGGAATTTGTGGATGTATAAATACTGAATATTTCGATGTGTGGATGAACAGATATTGCCTTTCTGACTGCAATCCACCAGGACGGCTAACTTATTTCAATGAAACTTGCTAGGAGGTAGCTAAAACTCAAAATGATTACTGGGCACATGTTTTTAAAGGTAAGGAGTGTTTTGGCAACTATCCTGAGTCCATTCCGATAACGATCTCATAATATCGGAGACAGTCTGGAGCGATTGCAATTGAAATAGTTCTAAATCGCTCACTGACAAAACAATCCAAGGTTATGATAAAAACACCGCGAGTTTAATCCCAAATGTTTCCAAGAAGTCGCAAAAAGATCCTTAAACATCTTGTTTGTTCCTTGGCTGTATCGCTTGCGTTGCTTGTGGATTGAGAACATAGCGATAAAGACGTGTGTTCGCCAAAGTTAGCTCTTGACGCAACGTAATAAATGCCAAATGACGCGAAACTTCAGAGGAATTTAGATAGTGTGACGGATATTAGCAACGCTAAGGGATACTTTCATCTCTAAGCCAATACTAAGAAATGACTTGTATGCACATAAACAAATCAATCATTATGTCTATACATATGTCCATACAAGCAGCGGAAGCAACGCACAAACACATGCATATATCTGAGATACTCTAAAAAGTAGGCAATTCCCTCACATATACACGCACATGGGCTATGCGAGAAGCTATAATAATCGTGCATCTGTAGTTATAGCTGAGAAATTTATAGCGGGTAACTATATTAAATTCTAGAAACGCCTAGAAGTATGCGAACGGGGAAATCACAGAGTAAAAAAGTAGGTAAAGCTGAGGCATGGGAATCAGTTTGATTTAAGCACGCTATCTGTTGAGAAGTAGAAGAGTTATTAGTCTAATAAAGACCATTTTGAATTATTGAATATTGGAGTTATTTATTCAAAAGTATAGTGATTCGAACGTTATCAGAAGGGTGCAAATAAGAGGAATTGCACTAAATTCCAGAGAGAGCGATTGGGAGGGCGAGTATTAGCAAATTTTTCCAAAATACTAATACCTCCTCTGAGTTTAATTTCATTTAAACCTTTAATCTGTTCGGTAGTGATTGAGTCACAAATACAAACATCAGGACGTGCAAACATTTCAACTTGCACACTCATAATATTGTAACGAATTTTGGGGATTCTGCTTATTTTGCACCTTCTGCTAACGTCCGAATCGCTGAACTGTCGAAAAAAAAACTTAAATATTCAGTATAGCCAAATGTGCTTTATTTAGACAACTTTGGGAAGAGTACTTCACAAATTAGTTACTCGAGTGCTTCACTAAAAGCGTGTTAAAATCAAACTGATTGATTACACGGGTCAACACAAAATTTGACTTTCACTTCAAGGCATGAAATTTTAATCCTTTAGGTCGTAATTTGACGCAAAAAATATATGGCATGGAAAAGTTTGCTTTCTTAATTAGAAAACCGCTTGAACGAAATTTTTCAAAATCTGTGGTTTTAATTTTTACTTGAAAATGAAACAATTCAAATAAATATTTTTATTAAGTTTTAATATCGAAATAACTTACAAAAAGTGGAAAATTATTTAAAAGTGTACACTTTGACTTTTTCTTTTATGTTCATAGGTACTATCTCTCAATAAACCCCAAATATAATCTCCCATCATTTTTTCATTATATTGGCCTTGATAACGTTGTTCGGAGAAGCGCCTATAAGTTCTGCTTTACTTTTTGGTAAATTTAAATCTCTAATCAAATCATTAAAATATTCAGTAGTGATGAAATGATGTTTTAGTTGTTCTGGTAAAAACTCCTTATCGGCATTACTTTTATAAGATCTAAGAGATGATCCACTTCTATGCGATAATTTTTTCGGTGGCTCTGGTGCTGGTCGTGTCAGATCCGACTACAAGAAGATACAAGATCAGGATATTCGATAGGTTTTGTATTTTTACCTCTACGTCTTTTACTCGGATTCACAATGCAAAAGTAGCAGTTTTTAACGTGGTCTTTTGGTTCTCGCCAGATTCTTGGTGGTGCAAATTTCATAGATCTTTTCTCACCTCAATATCAACCTAAAATATAGAAAGAGGAATCAATATGTCTATTTTATTTAACTTGCTATATAAATAACATTTCCTTACCTTCTAAACATCTTTTACAATAACTACATGCATCATATGGAGCCCATGCCTTGTATTGATTCCACACAGGACAGCCAAAATATGCTCCGTAGGCTTCACAGAGGATGAGAGATATATTTAATTCATATTTTTTTATCGCGAACATTAATAAATTGCCCACGTATATAACAAAAAGCATCTGCTTCATATTTACACTTTCCGGACGACATTTTAGGTTATTCTAGATTTGTACAAAACACCTGCTCGTTGTTTATTTATCACTCTAGCGCCATGAGTACTATTACTATAACTACTACGAAAGCAAACTTTATACCGAAAAACGGTATTTCCTTTTCTTTTTTGATTATAATGAAGCAGAAAACCATGAAATAAACTTGAGGTCAAAGAACATTGCTGCTTTTATACTTTCAGTTAGCCTCGTTCACCTATTTCTTCTAAGGTCTAGACGTTTCACAAACATGCCTTATAAAACAGTTGTATCTCATGTTTGGTTATTTACCTATATACATGTACATATACACATCTGTAGTTCTTCTTTTTCTTCTTGCCATATTCATGTGTATGTGTGAGTAATAACTTCTGCTCTTAGCTGCCGACTACATATATGTATGTGAAATAATCTCTCTACTTCAAGCTCCTGGTTATGTTTATGGAATAATTGTAACGCGTACATGTACATAATTGTGGCTGCTTGCTGTTTTTGTTGTTGGAATTATTTACTAACAGTATAGTGATGCTACTATTCCCACAATATCAATAAGATTAGATCAATTAGTGAAAGAGTAAAAAGACCAGCATTCTATTAATACTACACGCTATAGTAAAATTACTGAGCAAAGCAATTTATGAAAAGCTCTAGCACATTTCAGAAAGCTCTACTTGCAGAAATTTCCTACACTGAGTAAATTAGGGGCCAGATTATGTATGACGACATGACACTTTGCGTCGCAGTCACTCACATTCACAGTCACCACTATATAGGACCAAAAATTTCATAAAGGCATTCAGGTTAACTGTCACTCACTGAAGTGAATGAATGCTCTTATATGATAGGAATTTTGGTTCACACGAGAATAAATTAGTTTTTTTATGGAAATTTCGGGGGCGACGAACGTTGGGTTCTAACCCAGAACAGTCCGAAAGATTTAACCATCTTTTACACGGGACACACGGGTAGGTTTTATAACTTCCTGGAGCAGGAGGGTATGGAGCGGTCCAGCTGCAAGGAGGTGCTCAAAAGATGACAATTTGTGGGAGGGACGCAACAAAATAAATGGGGATACACTGAAATGACAGCGCTTGGTCGGGAAAATAATACCGAGTCCCTCCGGTACATAGAACCGGCCGCCGTGGCAATAAATCACTCGGTGCATTTAACATAATTAGCCCCTAAACATTTTTCAAAATTATGTGAATAAGAAGCCAACTCCAAGTAAAAAAAACTGCCGTCTTGCAAGTGGGCCTAAGTTCTTGACTGAAGTTTTCCACCCAGCTTAATGCGTACACTTTAATATGATACAGACATAGGATATCAACTGCATGTGTTGCTTCGTGCTTGCTTCTGATTGATTTATTGTTTCTACTCAGTAGCAGTAAGCAGAAACATCCCACAAAATAAAGGTGAAATATTAATTTAAAAAGTATTGGGGTTCAGCTTAGTTGTAATTAACACGAGATCAGATGATTTTAAGAAGAAAAAGCAAAACAAAATGTTGCTAAGAACAGAAAGCTGGCAAATAACCGCAATGGCGTTGGGTGCCCCAAAGGGAAAGTGTTTCACGCAATTAGGCATTCAAGCAAAGGGAAGTAAAAACTGTAAGGCTTATTACAAACAAACCAACTAAATTGATGAGGTAGAAATGTACATACATATCTACTAGAGGTTTACGCCGATCACTCTATCGGCGGCGGCGGCGTGGGCGGCGCGCCGGTGTACGCTGTTGTTCTTGCTTTAAAAAGCTGTTTTTCTATTTAAAAAAATAATATTTGGGAAAGGTTTTGTTTGGATGTTTTTAAGAGAATGAACATGTTGGTGATTTCGGAAAGATCTGGGGTTCTCGTCTCAAAGTCTCGCGGATCGTTAAAAAAATTTCAAGAGCAGCTCCTTGCGAAGGGACTGTCCTTCATTCACTTACTCCAAGGAGGCTTCGAACCTAGCCCCGGTCTAAGGGACTGGTACTGCTACGTCTGCCGAAAAAATTGAAGTACTTAAAATGGTCACGATTTTGTCTGTATGTCTCGTACAAAGCGTAGTTTCACCGAAGGAGATGTTCTGGTCTAACTTCTAATACTCGTTATCGCCGCGATTTCTTTAAATTATTTGTGAGCCCTTGCTGGTAACGCACAAATTCGACTTACGGTTGCTATTGTTGTTGTTATTGTTGTATCGATAAAGATACTCCCCGAAGGTCTTGTGGAGTGTTACCGATGTTGATGATCCTTTGCCGGATGCAGATCCGGTACGTTCCGGTACCAAGCCCGACCATCTCGGGAGCGATTTGTTTTGACCACATGCGAGCTTCTTAGCCATCCAGCCCTCCCACCCCATAGATCTATGAGGAGATCTTGGTCGCCAGAGCCTCGGCTCTTAATGAAACAGGATTCGCCACGGATAGGTGAGGTTGATAATTGGGTTTTGGAGAAGCTATGTATTGCGCTGGTAACCTGAGCGGGTTGCGCTACACAACCCCTTGAATCTATTTGGTATTTGGTCGCCTCTTACGACACACATACCTACCGCGGGTATATTCTAACCCCCTAACCCGCTGGGTTCTATTGATAGTCATAAGTAAGTAAGGTTATGACACGCCTCACATTTTTAGAAATTTCACGCGCCCAACGCTTTTATTTAATTGTCTAATCAACGCCCTAGATTGATGAGGAGTGCGATAACTAGTACCTAGGACCTACCTAATTATTTTCTATCTTTTGTGTTATTATTACTCAATGTAAGTTTAACTTAAACATTTTTAAATGTAGACAAAAAATTTGCAGTTGTGTTCGAAACATTGATTTCAATAGTCTTCGCTAAACCAAAACGATATTTTAAAATGAAAGTCGGCCGGTTTTAAGTTGAAAGATGTTAAGGTTATACGCTCAGTCTAAACTGTTGTTTTCCGGCCTTTTGATACAAGAATTCATTATGAATAACCGCGTAGCTTCAGTTTTCAAACTAGTTCGAATGTCCACTACGTTAGAATAATAGCACACCGGGCCACTTGTTCGACTGCCTGGGGAAAACGTTTTCTTCACCAATTTGAGTGTTCTTGCGAAGGACAAAGCCTCACCTGGTAAATGTGTATATGTGCCTACGTATTCACATTTGTAAAAGGAGCCGTAACGTGTAGGTTATACTTTAATTTGGTTGATAGGCTATAATCAATGTGATTCACTCCAAGGGACTAGTTTTGGATAGGGCCGCCAACTTTAGGAAATTTCAAACCGGGAGACTTGGGTGTTGAAGGATGAAGTGTAAAAATCAGAATTCACATTTCAGACGCTATTTTAAAGTTTCGCAAATAAACAGCAGAATATAAGGCCACGTGATTTTTCAAACCCTTCTATCTTCAACTTAAGTTTGAGGTGAGAATCATTTCAAAGGAGAGTTTAAAACCCTGGGATCTACTAAAGGATTTTGCATAACTGATTTCGCTTATTATTTACGCCAATCGGAATATAGAATTTTTGAAAAAATCGGCATGTTTTCGGGTAATTAGCTTTTTTAATAACTTCAGGACAATTTGGAAACATGTTCGACTTGGGTCGTTTTATTTGAATTCATTGTTCCTTCTTATTTTATTTTTTTTAATTAAATTAAGCAAAGTGAGAATTTATATTTTTTATATAATTTTTGTTTTAATAACTTGGTGAATTGGGTGATGCAAAATCCGTGTTAAGCTGGCATTGAAAGCGCTTGTTTTTTTTAAATTACTTTTGAACGGGTAGAAAGGGTTACATTTCGCAGTTGGATTCTTATAACTGGCAGTGATGCGCATCCGTTGATATCACTTCCGACCATATCCGTCCAATTTTCGGCATGAACAATAAATGGCCTAGACAGTCTTAAATGAGTAGAGAATATAGTACCGCGCCGGACGCCACCGCCAAAAAACGACGTAAATCGGCGGCGGCGGTGGCGTTTATCGGCGGCGTATATCTCTAATATGTACTAATGTGTAGGTTTTGTAGCTTTCCGAGGGTATAACCAACCCTTAAAAGGTGTTGGAATGTACAATAAGAGTTTGAATTGTTTTTTCCGACAACCGTTGTTCAGTGTAGGTAAATCAAAAAGTATGAAGCTTGCGTGCTGGGATCAATGACTTGCATGCTGTTATTTAGAAACAATTTTCTGGAATCCTTTTAATACATACTTGCGCTCCAAGTATACAATTGCAATTTAATAAGATAAGGATGTCTATATAAATGGATTTGGTAATGAATAAAACATGAAAAGAGGTGATTAAACCATCATAGGCTTTATAAAATAAAAATTGAAGGCATTTTAAAATTTTAAGTATCCAATGAATAAGCTTAAGAATAAAAAATCGATGAAACATTTTTAAAACACTTTTATAAAGCTCTTATACATGTTGTAATGCATTTTAGAAAAATCCTGATAATTCTGCCCTTTTGTAATCTTTCGAGTCGCTAAACAGTCGAATAAATAAATCTAATATTCAGTAGCAAAATGTTCTTTAATTACAACACTACTATGGAAGCAGCACTTCATGCTTAAACTACTCGCCTCCTTCACTTAAAGCTTGATAAAATCAAACTGCATGATTATTTCTCAGCTTGCGCTGCATTTGTACTCTCAATTGCCTCGTTAGCATATTTTGCGTAGAGCCTAAACTAAGTCACTAAGAGCCTTCTCGAATAGTTGTGTATCATAGTATATGTGTGAGTAATGTCATCTTTGCTGTTAGCTGATGATTACACCTTTGCGACTAATCCCTAAGGGGATTGGTCTCCGATTGATCTCTTTTGCCTACATTTGGTCATAATGGATCCTCTTTAGCCCATTTCGGGGATTATACAGTTTGAAATCGTATTGAAATCTTATTATTATTATTAAAAAATTTAAATAGGTGGCAGCTTTTTAAAACCACCTTGAGTGAGAAGACCTAAGCAGGAAATATTATTGTATTATATATTGTAATCAGGTCAAAGTTACTAACACGAAGTCGATAAAGCAGTGTATGGTCAAAACACAACCTAAAACTTTGTGTTTATTTATTTCACAGTCCATTTTATTATTTCCCGTTGTTGCACATACTGCGCTATTATAAATTTATGGGACGCAAGTTGGCAAAAGAAATGAATTGGCAACATGTTAGCAAATGTAGTTTAATATCAAATTTTCATATCGCTTAGCAATTGCCGTTTTCGCTAATTGGTCAATTTAATTGTCCCTTGTAGTCAAAACAGATGTCAAACGCACTTGACGTTGTAGGCCAAGCCATTTTCATTGGATATGGTCAAGGGATACGATGGTAAGCCTAGCCTAGCCTATGACAGGCCGTTCTTATTGATACTGCTAAGTTTGTGGTCAAATTTGACCTAATGAAAGCCATGAATAACTTGCTGATCATTTGGTATCGAAGGCGCTTCCGCTATGCTTGACGTCAATCAATATAGCAGTCTGTGGTCAAAACCAAACCTTAAATTATTTATTCATTTATTTTACCCCATGTTTTGTTACTCCCCGTTTATTCACATGCTGTGACATTATTGATTGCGCCGTGAAGTTTTAATATCAAAGTGCCATTTTCTCATATTTGTCACTTCGTGGTCGAAACGGATGGCAAACGCAATATAACAAGTTTGCGGTCAGATTAGACCTGATAAAAACAAGCATTCGAATATGACACACTATATATGTACCAAATTTCATTCTTATCGGTTTGGCACAATTTTTTACCGCCCACAATGAAGGTTAATGAAGAAAAAAACAAAAATTATTCGTTAAGTTGTTGTTTTGAATTTTCTATTTCTGCTACCAACCTTGAAGTTTTGCACATTTGGTCATCCAATTGTATTTTCGTTTCGTCTTAAATTTTGAGTTCATCACATACATTTCAATATAGCCTTGCACATTTGTCCTAATCGGTTAGTCATCAACTGAATAAGCGGTGACCCTAAATAAGTCGTCTGCAAGTTTTAATGATTTAGGCTGTCAATAAATAAGATTGAAATTTCTCTCGGGCTTTAAATGCAAATAGTGTTCGGCCATATTTAAGACGTGCATTGTAAATTGTATTTCGTAGAAGGCGGTGATGTCAGCCATTGCACACAATAGTATGTACATTTAATAGCCGGACAGCTTATCATTCCCATTTATATTCTGACATATGCTATATTGCATTTTGCGTATACTTGGTATTGCAGGCTAATCCAGATTATCATATCATTATCATACAATGGCATGCCTTTATAATACAAAAAAGTAAGGAAGGCTAAGTTCGGGTGTAACCGAACATTACATACTCAGTTGAGAGCTGTGGAGACAAAGTAAGGGAAATCACTATGTTGTAAAAGGAACCTAGGGTAACCCTGGAATGTGTTTGTATGACATGTGTATCAAATTGAAGGTATTAAAGAGTATTTTAAGAGGAAGTGGGCCATAGATCTATAGATGGACGCCATTTAGGGATATCGCCATAAAGGTGGACCAGGCCTGACTCGAGAATTTGTTTGTACGATATGGGTATCAAATGAAAGGTGTTAATGAGTATTTTAAAAGGGAGTGGGCCTTAGCTCTATAGATGGATGCCTTTTCGAGATATCGACATAAAGGTGGACCAGGGGTGACTCTAGAATTTGTTTATACGATATGGGTATCAAATGAAAGGTGTTAATGAGTATTTTAAAAGGGAGTGGGCCTTAGTTCTATAGGTGGATGCCTTTTCGAGATATCGCCATAAAGGTGGGTCAGGGGTGACTCTAGAATTTTTTTGTACGATATGAGTATCAAATGAAAGGGGTTAATGAGTATTTAAAAAAGGCGTGGGCCTTAGTTCTATAGGTGGACGCCTTTTCGAGATATCGACATAAAGGTGGACCACGGGTGACTCTAGAATTTGTTTGTACGATATGGGTATCAAATGAAAGGTGTTAATGAGTATTTTAAAAAGGAGTGGGCCTTAGTTCTATATGTGAACGCCTTTTCGAGATATCGCCATAAACGTGACCAGGGGTGACTCTAGAATATGTTTGTGCGATATGGGTATCAAATGAAAGCTATTAATGAGGGTTTTAAAAGGGAGTGGCCCTTAGTTGTATATGTGAGGCGTTTCCGAGATATCTACCAAAATGTGGACCAGGGTGATCCAGAACATCATCTGTCGGGTACCGCTAGTTTATTTATATATGTAATACCACGTACAGTATTCCTTCCAAGATTCCAAGGGCTTTTGATTTCGCCCTGCAAAACTTTTTTCATTTTCTTCTACTTAATATGGTAGGTGTCACACCCATTCTACCTAGTTTTTTTCTAAAGTTATATTTTGCGTCAATAGACCAATACAATTACCATGTTTCATCCATTTTTCCGTATTTGGTATATAATTATGGCATTTTTTTTCATTTTTCGTAATTTTCGATATCGAAAAGTGGGCGTGGTTATTGTCCGATATCGTTCATTTTAAATAGCGAACTGAGATGAGTGCCCAGGAACCTACGTACCAAATTTCGTCAAGATACCTCAAAATTTACTCAAGTTATCGTGTTAACGGACAGACGGACGGACGGACGGACGGACGGACGGACATGGCTCAATCGAATTTTTTTTCGATACTGATGATTTTGATATATGGAAGTCTATATCTATCTCGATTCCTTTATACCTGTACAACCAACCGTTATGCAATCAAAGTTATTATACTCTGTGAGCTCTGCTCAACTGAGTATAAAAAGTTATGTATGTACATAATATAATATAAATATCATATCATATTAAAAATATCAAATCATCTCATATCACATCATATAAATGGTGTCATATCGTATCCTAGTAATAATATCATATTATATCATACTAGCTTAACTTACCAGAAACTTTAAATAAAATGATGCTATAAAAATAAATTATTTCATGCATACATTTCTATACCCGTTTTTTACTTCAATGCTTAATACGGCTATAAGAACAACAAGAACCTAGTGGGCTTTTCTAAAATATGATTTTATTATAATGATAAAATAAATACAATAAAATGCGATGAAAGGAATCTAATTGACGACAATAGAATAAACATGACAATAGAATCTAATGGGCTGTGGTAAGGCCAAGTACAAATACTATTGTGATGTAAATATGGTAAAACGATATTTGAAGCCCACCAAGGAATACACACAAACAATCATAAAACCGGGTGAAATTACTAGGGTGTATATTAAAAAAAAATTTAAGGCGCGATAACCTCCGAAGAGATCTAAGGCCGAGCTTCTCTTCCAATTTGCGTCGTGCTCCTCTTGATTTTCCCTACAAATTGGCCGGACGGGACCTAAATGTTGTATGCCGACTCCGAACGGCATCTGCAAGGCAGCTGAGTTTTCACTGAGAGCTTTTCATGGCAGAAATACACCCGGAGCGCTGCCAAACACTGTCGAGGGGCGACCCCGCTT
>JARSSU010045393.1:0-14320 GCA_029619165.1 Eurosta solidaginis | reverse complement strand
AACCTCGGTTCCGTCAGAACGAGTTTTCTCGAAAGCAGGGCAAATAATTTACGACAGGAGAAACCGACTTAAAGGAGATAAACTAGATATGATAATATTTTTGAACAGCAATTTAAACATTGAAGGTATTTTTCATGTCAACTCGATGTACATACGTGTATTATTTACTTTACAATAAATTTTTTTAGGGGTTTAATAACACAATCAGTTTACATCTCTGCGGCGAAAATTTATATAGCCCTCATGCACTATCCGATTTTGCTAGAACAACTTATAGCGACTTTTAGTATTTAAGTGCTTGAAATATTTATTTTATGTTTCTTTTATAAGTGAAATTTAATGTGCAATTTTTATATTAATTAAACGTGACCTGAATTTTGACAAAAAACAGTAGCTTATGTATAAGTTAAGGCAATCAATAATGCTTCTGAAACAGATTTGAATAATACAGATAAAAATCCATTTAAGTAACCTTCTTTCCTGTTGTTGTTGTTGTAGAGGCATAAAATCTCCCCACAGGTTTGGGGGAGACCAAAAAACTCAGTGGGTTGCGAACCAAGGTCACTTGCATATCATTCATGCGATTTGCATAACATTTAACAAAGGCATTTAAATTGAATATTTTCATTATGTACTTGAAGCAAAATTTACACCATTTTAGTCATATTTAACGTTTTTGTTACGTTCCAATGTAGCGTGATCCAGATACGTATAGAAATTTAACATACAAATGCAACAACAAATTGATCCATATGGTTCACATTGTTGTCGCATTTGCATGTTAAATCTCTAGCCGTATCTGGATCACGTTTCATTGGAACACAACGTTTTTTGTCTTATATAGGTTTGTTCTTTAGCTACCCCGAGGGGTAACTAAAACAATCCAGAAATTGTTCTTTTGGCTTCTGGCAAGCTAAAGAACAAATCAAATGAATGAATGAATGAATGAAAAAATTCGTTCGATAGTTAAAATCATTCAGTAACTAACTATCGATAGTGGAATTCATTCGATAGTTCCCAACACTAGAGGAAACGATCGATTACGTTCTGTGCTCGTGCCCTGCGCTTGCCAGGCTAAGACTCCAGCTGACAGCTGTCAGATCTAGAAGCAGCAAGTGGCTCAAGTTCTAGGAAGCTTCTGGTATTTGTCAAGAGGACGGAGTTATTTTATAACATGTCCTGGTTGTTGATAGGGTTTTTAGCTTGGTCGTTAAAACAAACTTCTGGTAACACTACGGACTCATTCAGTCTATGTGAGGTCGTCATGAACCTGCCAGTTCAACCTAACCTATATTTTGTTTGGTTTTTACTTTAGAATCAACCGTTTAAGTAAGCGATGTCAGCTAACTAAGCGCCTTCAAATGTAGATCCATAAGGAACATGGGGTCGCCAGAGCCTCGGCTGTTAAAGAAACAGGATTCGCCACGGGTAGGTGAGGTTCACAATTGGGTTGGAGAAGCTATATATTGCGCTGGCAACCCATTGAACGGGTTGCGCTACACAACCCCCTGAACCAATTTGGTATTTTAATCGCCTCTTACGCAGGCATGCCTACCGGGGTATACTCTAAGCCCCCTAACCCGCTGGAGCCATGAGAAGCGTTAGTGACCTTGGGTGTCCCAAGGAAAGTTCTGTCGTGTCTTGTGTTGTTGGGTGAGCGGCCAGGCAGCAGCGTGCAACAAATGCACCATTCAGGAGGATACCCTGCTGAGCCCAGAAAATCTGGGAAAGTTGGATGTACTGGTCGGATGCAGCAAACGAGTATATTCTGTAATAGCATATGATCAACTTGGAAGATAATCAAACGTTTATTTTCCTGTCCAACAGGGAACTGGTTCTAGACCCTGCTGCTAAAGAAGGATAGGCGTAGTCACATCAATTCGTTCCCGGGTTACTCGGGGAAATCAGTTTTAGCAGTACTTTGCACTTTTCATACTGCACGTCCATACAAGAACTTCGGATAATGAATTAAACAGTTGTTGTTGTTGTTGTTGAATTAAACAGTCATCTGCATTTGTTTGTTTTTGTAGCACGTCTAATTTCCTTCGTAACATCAATCAATTATCCTTGTTATAATGTTGTGTTCTCTATGAATGCAACAGCGAAGTATCTTCGGGTACCCCTGATTCTAGTTATCTGAAATCTCCTTGAGTCCCTTGTGCCTTTGGCCTCTCAGAAAGGAGCTAATTGTGGAGCCCTATTTATAGAACACTTTTCGGGTTAAATATATTAAAAACTTGAATCTATCCTTACTGTTATTAGTTTCTTTCTCATTCTAGGAAATTTGATTTTGACGATGTGCGCATAGCAATATTCAAAATATTCCAGCTGTAGCTGAAGGAAGAACATAAATTTGCTCAAATTATAAGAAAACCCGCCTTTTTATTACCACAGATAAGGCGCTAACAAGCATACTATGGGAAAGGGTCAAGACCAAAGGATCAATATCACCTGTAAATCGACTTTGATAGCACGAATTGGGGCTTCCGGTATTATCCCTACAAAACTCATATGTCTCTGCAAACTGATGTTGAACAACACCACCAGCGCAGGAAAAATTGGGCATCATCACTGAGCTTCGAAAGTTTCAGAAAGGGCACAGCTATTAATAGACGTTATTGTACTTAATTAGCTTGTACATATTGTAACGAATTTCCTTGCAAATCCTCTTATTTGCAATCCTCTGCTAAGTTCGAATCACTAAACTGTTGAATAAATAACTCCAATTTGTAATAATGCAAAATGGCCTTTATTAAAGTACTTCACAATAACAAACTGTGCAAAGAATAGCTTGCTAATAACCACACTGATTGATAGCTCAATGAAACTCTACTATTCAAAATAACACTGCTATTGCTCGCTAGATATCGTCTTAATCAAACTGCTTGACAACTCAAATCAAACTGAATTCCTTCTTACTCGCTTGCCCCGCTTTTATAGTTTACGCTGCATACTTCTAGGCTCTTCGATTTCCAGACCTTACTAGTTGTTTCGGCTACAAAATCGCCAGCCACAACTACGTGCACAAATTATTGCTCTCTCTTGTGACAACTCAGATAAGATATATGCATGTGTTTGTAGTTTACAGTCTCCCGCACACACATAAGCGTATAAGTAAATTCATCGGTGTGTGACATCTCATCTCTCGCTGCCTTGTATGTAAATGTTGCTCGTCGGAATGTGTACATATGTGTAGACGCAATTATTGATTCGTTTATGTAGATACATAATGATTGAATTATTGATGTGAATTCACGTCACTGCTTAGCATCGGCCTGGAGATGGCAGCACTCCTCAGTTTTGCTAATATTCGTAACAATATCAATATACACATATGTAAAGTTCACTAGAGTAATAAGGGAATAATTTCAATTGTAAAAAAACATTGTATATATGAATTATTTATAATTAAATATTATCTGAACATAAAGGACGCGTTTCATTCATGGAAAAGGCGATTTGACAGAAGGTAACCGATAGGCCAGTTACCCGTGTTGTTGTTGTTGCATATGTTTTGGTTAGCGATAACGAAAACATAACTGATGAAGTAACGTAAAAATGTAAATAACATCGAGCGAGAAGGAATGTCGAAAACACAATAGGTAAGAGCGAGAAAGCGAGTCACACGTACACTATTTTGAGAGAGCGCATGCGTTACCTTTTTCACGACAGCTATGTAAAAGTCATTAAGAGATAATTGGTGAACAAGTTATTGGTGACGATTAAGTAATCGATTAGGTAACAGGTGCCTGTCTTGTAGGGTTGCTACTCATACCTCGTGTTCCAATGGTACATGAACCAGATACGGATAGAGATTTAACCTGCAAATGTAACAACAATGTGAACCCCATATGGATCACATTGTTGTTACATTTGCATTTTAAATCTCTATCCGTATCTGGTTCATGTACCATTGGGTATTTTTTTACTTTAGCTCACAACTGCTAAAACTCATCCAAAAATATCGGGAGGTGTCAAAAGACGCGCCGTGGTCCCAGGACCACGAATCCGAAAGCGTAAATTGAAAATTTTATTTCTGTGAAAAGATATTTCCAAGAAACCGAAATTTGGCCCCGTGCGCCCCGAAACTGGGGGTGGGATCCACAGTATTTTGCGCAGAACACCTTTCTGCTTTGGCGGCCTTCGGCCGCGCTTATAAAAAATTACCCTGGGTGGGTCCAACACCGCATGCGCTCTCTCAAAATAGTGTACGTGTGGCTCGCTTTCTCGCTCTTACCTATTGTGTTTTCGACATTCCTCGATGTTATTTACTTTTTAAGTTACTTCATCAGTTATGTTTTCGTTAGTGTATGTTTGTTTGCATTTATGTCGACGTGCCACCACCTTATAATGTTCTACCAAGATAAAAAGATATTGTTGCGGAGCTGGCAACACTATTCACCACCTTGATTTGTTTAAAAGTACATGTCGCACCGCTTAGTGTGAACGCACTTAATTGCAACAACGAAAAAAGCGACAATAGTACCGACGTGTTTTCCGCGAATAACTTTTAAACGAGATATAAAATATAGTTTCTGCTTTCGGATTCTGAATCTTGACGCAAATACACGTCTTTTGGTACCACTATCGACATGTGCGACCCGAATTTTAAGTGCACGACTTAAGTTGAAATTTTACTAAATTTGGAAATTAAAAAGCTTATATTTCATAAACTAAGATTTCCTAGAGCTGCGGATGATAATTTTGTGATTTTTAGGACCCCCTCTACCCCTACAAATCAACAAAAGTTTGAAAATCGTGGCACCTTATATAAAATCCAACCCCGTGATCGAGATACGGATCAATTTGATGTTGCATTTGCATCCCTGTAAAAATTGTTGGATTACGTGTTCCATTTTCTTCATGTTGGAGTACTCTAACAATACTCCTTTGCAATGCGTTTGCAGACCACCATCAGCCGATCATTGCTCGTTTTTTAACGACCGTGATCACAACACGATGACGATCGAACAGTGTTGCCAAAAGTAAAATATTGCATACAAATAACTGATAATAAAATTTTACTTTAGCAACTCTGATAAAATGCAACAGCGCACTGGTTTTATATATACATACTATAGCCGGAGTCATTGGTGCCGTATGTCGTATTGCTGTATCCGTATCCCTAACGTAATCAGCTGTTTATCGTTACGACGTTAAACCAAAACCCAACCCTGCAAAAATTGTTGGATTACGTGTTCCATTTTCTTCATGTTGGAGTACTCTAATAATACTCCTTTGCAATGCGTTTGCGGACCATCATCAGCCGATTATTGCTCGTTTTTTAACGACCGTGATCACGACACGATGACGATCGAACAGAGTTGCCAAAAGTAAATATTGCATACAAATAAACTGATAATAAAATTTTACTATGGCAACTCTGATAAAATGCGCCCTGGTTTTATGTATATATACTATAGTATAGAGAGATATTAGTTTCTTTATTCAGGCAAATGCTAAATAACATAAGAATATTCGTAGTAAAAAATATAAAAGTTGTATTGCCCCTCTTCATTTAATTTCATTTTAAATTAAATTCACTCCGATAATTCTTTCCGACACATTTCCTCATTAGTACTTTGGCATATGATCCTCTGTGGGTGCTCCATGGAGTACAACAGTGAATGTACTTTGGAAAGTACTCTCACGTATGTACTCTATGGAATACTCACAAACAAAGCGAGAGTGGGATCACCTACTCCTCTCCTAGGACATCGCAATGGTAATTGGAGCACATTTTTTGTATGAATACAGATTAGTTTTGGAATACTCCTATACTCCTAAAGGAGTATTCCTTACATTATTTATGGAGTACTCGCGTTTTTTGTAGGGAATTGGTTGGCTACGATACGGTTACGACCTTAGCGGCACCAATAATCGATTGCATTGATTCTCACAAGATTGGTCGAATCAGCTGTTAAAAGGTTACCGATACGGTTACCGATAAAACACCAGTGTCTCCAGCTTATAGTATAGAGAAATATTAGCATTGTTTACTATATAGTTTGGCAGCTTAAGTAGAGGTTATGTTGCGAATAGAGTGGAAGGCAGTGGACTAGGCAGTCGAATGTCATATAATGAAGGAATGGTGTTCGGAGATTTTTCAAAGTTAAAAAAAAATGATAAAAGCTTTAATATAAATAAAACTATTGTTTTATTAACAACAAAAACGCCATATATATTCTGTATACATAAATGTGTAAGGATTATCTCACTTTAAAATTTGAATTAAATAATCTAAAGTTTTTTTTGAAACTGAGTCGAGAACTGTGCGTGTGAATGTGCGAATTTTCACCGATCAGCTGTTAGTTGCGCTACTTGGTAAAATTACAATGAATATTAGTTTCTTTATTCACGCAAATGGTAAATAACATAAGAATATTCGTAGTATAAAATATAAAAGTTGTATTGCCCCTCTTCATTTACTTTCATTTTAAATAAATTCACTCCTATAATTCTTTCCGACAACACAATTCCCCTTTAGTACTTTGGCATATGATCCTCTGTGGGTGCTCCATGGAGTACTACAGTGAAAGTACTTTGGAATGGACTCTCACGTATGTACTCTATGGAATACTCACAAACAAAGCGAGAGTGGGATCACCTACTCCTCTCCTAGGACATCGCAATGTTAATTGGAGCACATTTTTTGTATGAATACAGATTAGATTTGGAGCAGTCCTATACTCCCAAAGGAGTATTCCTTACATTATTTATAGAGTACTCGCGTTTTTTTGAAGGTATGTTAAATAGCAGTGACAAATTTTATCTCAAAAGCGAAGAATCACTCTTGCCAATAAATTCTATTTTGGACAGTTGGTAGGGCGAAGAAGCGGCCATAACCGTTTAAACGACTAAACGTAAGTGAAAAAGGAGAAAAATTTGTGGAAATGGTATGCCAATTTTTGCGTTTGCCAACTGGGACGCCAATTTATAATGAAGAAACATTTTCGGTTTTGGGTAAAAGTCTAGAACACAGGTAGACTGCTAAAACGAGAAAGGTGTCGAAAAAACAACAATAATCCGAAGGCGGAAAAGAAAAATTGTATCTCTGTGCGGAGATATTTGCAGTTGAAATTGACAATTTCATGTGGTTGTGGTAAGGTTGTTATGCACTGAAAAAATTTTATGTACACAAGGATTTTGCATGGATTTAATTTTGATGCCATCCCATTGGTGGACTACCGGCCAAGGCAATTTGTTATAAGCACAGCAGAAGGCCGCCAACGCTTAAAGGTGTTCTGCGCAAAAATACTGTGAATTCCATCCACAGTTTCAGAGACCCGCAGTAATCGGATTTCCGTTAATATATTTTGACCGAGTAAAAATTCTATTTTCCGTCTTCGAATTATTGATACTGACGTCAAGATGCATCGGTTTACAACTCTCCGATATCGTTGGGACGCATATAACAGTCGACCCCTGTTCTAGACTATACCCGGTTTTGGACCGTCCCAATACTAAACAAATAACAGAATGAAATGGTCTGACTGCATGTTTTATGTATGTGAGTATATAGTATTATTTAGGGCATATCGAGATCTGGCATCATTGAAACCTGTGGTGGTTTGTGTCAAAGCTTATGACAGTTGGATGTCAAATTGTTTTGTAATAAAACTGTTGTGAATTTTTATTGTTGGTATTTGTAAATATCTTAGATTAAATAATGTCTAAAGTAATTGAGATTTACGATTCCGAAGATGAATCACCACAAATTCCACGAAGCAGCGAATCAGCCACTTCGCAACCTATGATGTGCCACTAAACGCCATGCCCACATTACCAAATTGTATGGAGGACGCTGTTACTGCGCCGGTGACAGCTGCATCTGGAAGTGTTTCCCCGCCCCCTTTAATAATTTTCGACGTAACATCAATTAATACATCACCTTTGCCTACAACTGATGTGTGCAGGGCAGCCCCATTGCTACAACTTCCAGTACGAGTGCGGTGTCCACGGCTAGTACATCAAATGCCTGCGCCCCACAACAAACAAAACGTAGTAGACGTAAAAGTCATCACCATCCACTCTGCGCAAGTCCGGAAATAGAATTTGAAACCATAGCTTTAGATGATGATGATGACATTGCCACTAACAAACCAAAAACTAAAAAATACATCAAGCTCCAAGACAAATACCGAGGGTGCTGCAGAAAGCAAATCCCATAAATCACAAAAGCCAGCACCCAAAGCCGGTACATCCAGCGTAGAAACTCAACTAACGATGCACATAACGAATTTTAATATCAGATGAAACCAAACTGTTGTTGCGCCAAATCGCTGAAGATCGTGTAAAGATCAACTTTTGCTAGCCTCCTACAATATGCCAGAAATACAATTTTCTTATACTCAAAGTCAGAAGTTCTACAATTTCAACTGGATGAGCGTATCAAGAGCAGACGAAATCGATTCATCGATCAGGCGAAGCAGTTGAAAAAACGACGCGATATGCTTCAAAACTCCACTGCACGTACAAGCACTTCATAAATGCAGGAACTAAGTACGATTAATAATTATTGAAATTTAGTGACTATTACAATTTATCAATTGTTTATACATTTATCATTTGCAAATATATTCACTCAACAAGTTATCTAGAATTAAGTTAAAATCTAATTAAGTTTGATACTGCACTGGGCGATTATACAGAGACGTGCATACATATTTCCATAAATACAAACAAAAGTACAGTAAATAATAAGCTACTTTGAATATTTTAATTTTAATAGAATTTTGTCAACAATGGCTTGTAGACAAATTATGACTATTACCCATTGCCGCTGAAAGTACAAAACAGTGCATCACATTTTTGCATTTATGGTGTGTGCGATGTCATTATATCTTTCATGAAAATGAAATGGTATATTAATTTCGTCACGAAACCGAAAATTGTAAGTCCTTAAGGAAAATAGATAGACCCACCATTAAGTATACCGAAATAATCAGGTTGGAGAGCAGAGTTGATTTAGCCATGCCCGTCTGTCCGTCTGTCTGTTTGTATGCAAACTAGTCCCTCAATTTTTGAGATATCTTGATAAAATTTGGTGAGCGGGTGTATTTGGGTGTCCGATTAGACATTTGTCGGAACCGACCGGATCGGACCACTATAGCATATACCCTCCATACAACCGATTTTTCAGAAAAAGAGGATTTTTGTAATATCTTACCCAATTTAACAGATTGAAGCTTCAAACTTCACCATATACTTTCGTATATTGCACATATTGTTGCCTGAAAAAATTTATGAGATCGGTCGTATATATAGTATATATCCCCCACAACCGATTGTTCAGATAAGAACTTTTCGCAATTACTGCCCTATTTTAAGAGCTAGAGGCTTCAAATTTCATCGAATGCTTACATATATAGCATATATTGTTGTCTGAAAAAATCATAAAGATCGGTGGTATATATAGTATATATATGGTGTATATATAGTATATATATATAGTTATATATATAGATATATATAGATATATATATATATTTTCGCAAATTTTAGCCCCATTTTAACAGATAGAAGCTTCAAATTTCACCGAATACTTACGTATATAGCATATATTGTTGTCTGAAAAAATCATAAGAGATCGGTTATATATATAGTATATATCTCATACAACCGATTGTTCAGATAAGAAACTTTTCGCAATTTCTACCCCATTTTAACAGCTATAAGCTTCAAATTTCACCGATTGCTTACGTATATAGCACATATTGTTGTCTGAAAAAATCATAGAAATCGGTTGTATATATAGTATATATCTCATACAACCGATTGTTCAGATAAGAAACTTTTCGCAATTTCTACCCCATTTTAACAGCTATAAGCTTCAAATTTCACTGATTGCTTACGTATATAGCATATATTGTTGTCTGAAAAAATCATAGACATCGGTTGTATATATTGTATATATCTCATACAACCGATTGTTCAGATAAGAAACTTTTCGCAATTTCTACCCCATTTTAACAGCTATAAGCTTCAAATTTCACCGATTGCTTACGTATATAGTATGTATTGTTTTGTCAAAAAATCATAGAAATCGGTGATATATATAATATATATATGATGGTATATATAGTATATATATATTTTTTTTACGATTTCGGCCCCATTTTAACAGCTAGAAGCTTCAAATTTCACCAAATGCTTACGTATATAGCATATATTGTTGTCTGAAAAAATCATTGAGATCGGTGGTATACATAGTATATATCTCATACAACCGATTGTTCAGATAAGAAACTTTGCGCAATTTCTGCCCCGTTTTAACAGCTAGAAGCTTCAAATTTCACAAAATGCTTACGTATATAGCATATATTGTTGTCTGAAAAAATCATAGAGATCGGTGGTATATATATTATATACTTCATATAAACTGTCATTTTGAACCCTTTTTTACGGCTAGAAGCTTCAAAATTCATCAAATTTCATCAAATAGTTACGTTTACGTCATATATTTTTGAAATACGTGATTCGTAGTCATAGTTTTTACATGCAGACCACAAAAAACGTGAAGCTTTGCATCCTCACACAGATACCTACCTATTTTTTATTTTATATTTATCTTAAAAATCGTTTAGATATGTTCAAATTTCACCAAATGCTTACGTGTATAGCATATATTGTTGTCTGAAAAAATCGTTGAGATCGGTGGTATATATAGTATATATCTCATACAACCGATTGTTCAGATAAGAAACTTTGCGCAATTTCTGCCCCTTTTTAACAGCTAAACGCTTCAAATTTCACCATATGCTTACGTATATAGCATATATTGTTGTCTGAAAAAATCATAGAGATCGGTGGTATATATATTATATACCCCATATAAACTATAATTTTTGCCCCCTTTTTACGGCTAGAAGCTTCAAAATTCATCAAATTTCATCAAATAGTTACGTTTACGTCATATATTGTTGAAATACGTGATTCGTAGTCATAGTTTTTACACGCAGACCACAAAAAACCTGAAACTTTGCATCCTCACACAAATTACCTACCTGTTTTTTATTTTATATTTATCTTAAAAATCGTTAAGGTATGTAGATCTGTTCACTATATATTTCTTATCTTATACATCCGATTATTCGGAGATTACGAACGGGATACGATTATTGTTCAGCCCCATTCATGAAAGGTATGAAGTCTTCGGCACAGCCGAAGACAGTCCCGTTCTTACTTGTTTTTGATTGCAGTTTGACCGTTTAGGCGATTCTGACCGAGTTCAACAAGTGCTTGTTTTAAGCTCTTCATTGAAGCGTTAATTTTTCTATTTTTAGATATTGCTTGAAAGCGGCCGTAGTATCGATGTAGTGTGCTTTCTCCCATACGAAGGTGTCCAAAGAGCGCTTTCACAAAGAAGACAATTTGCAATTTTTGTGTTCCGTTTTAATTGTTCCTACAAATTGGAAATTGCAAGCCAGATGAGTTTCCACTGAGAAGCTTTTAACCTCTTACCGTATCCAGATCGAAGTTGAGATAGAGTAACGCGCGTTTCCCTAGGGAGAGAGCTTTCCTCTTCTGCGAGTTCTGGGTATTTTTCTTTTTTCCCGACATAGAGGTCCGACGCCTGTTTGTGGATATCACTGAGCACCTCCTTGTGCTTTTTTGCTTCATTCGGCTGTGTTACCATGTGCCGTATTTCCTCATAAAGCTTACGGAGATGACCCCCTAAGCTTCATCAATCAGATGTCTGCTGGGATGCTTAGGTTTCTGGGTATTCAATAGAAACTGTTTGTTTAGCACATAATATCTCTCCGTAATGGGGAGTACTCTCGCCTCATGGTGTAGATGGGGTTCTGGGGATATAAGAAGACAGCTCGCAGCGGTTTTGAGGGCAGTATTTTGGCAGGCCTGTATTTTCTTTCAGTGAGTAACCTTAGGCTGGGTGACCATTCGGTGACGCGTAGCATGCAATCGGCCGGCCAATTGTTTTGTAAGTGGTAATGAGCGTTTCTTTATCTTTACCCCAAGTGCTGCTCAGGGAGATAGCTGTTTATTTTGTTATAAAGCTCATCGTTCTGTGTGCCTGGGCCTGTGGCCATTATTGTGCAGTCATCGGCGTAGAAAACGATAGTGACTCCTTCTGGTGTTGTTGTTGTTGTAGCGATTAGGTTACTCCCCGAAGGCTTTGGGGAGTGTTATCGATGTGATGGTCCTTTGTCGGATACAGATCCGATACGCTCCGGTAACACAGCACCATTAATGTGCTGGCCCGACCATCTCGGGAACGATTTATATGGCCACATTGAACCTTCAGGCCGCGGTGGTAGTGCAATGTAATTTTCGGAAGCCATGTTGATGATTGGCTAGTTGTAAATTTGCATTAAAATAAGCATAATGGCTTCAAGTGTCTTGGCTACTGGCGATTGGAGAGATATCCGACGATAACAATCTCCTATGTTAGCTGGTTTTCAGACTTTAATAGCGGAACCACCTTGGACATTTTCCACTTTTCGGGGATGGCGAAGGTGGATAGGGACAAGTTGAACACGCGCTAGATAATTAAATCCCTCTTTGCCCGGGTTGTTGTAGCAGTGCTTCGCCCCACCTAACAGCCGCAACCGATCACAAATTGTCATCAATATCCTCTAACGGGAGTCCAAGGAAACTTGCTGTTTCAACATGGGTGGACCATAAGGAAAGGGGTGTTAGAGGCGTTGGTTCCACATTACAATTAAAGAGATGGTTGGTGTCATGTGGGGACACATTGCAAGCGGGGCATACATTTTGTATGTCGGGGTTGATTCTGGATAGGTAAGAGTTTAACGTGTTACAGTATCCAGAACGAAGTTGAGCAAGAGTGACACGCGTTTCCCTGGGGAGTATGCGTTCCTCTTCCGCGAGTTTTGGATAATTTTCTTTAAATACTGGATTCACCGGGCAATTCCCGGCATAAAGGTCCGACGCCTGTTTATGGAGTTAACCAAGGACCTGCTTGTGTTTTTTCGCTTCATACGGCTGGGTTCTCAGGTGCCGTATTTCCTCAGAATGCTTAAGGAGATGACTCCTTAAGCCCCTAGGCGGTTCCGGTTCATCAATCAGATGTCTGTAGGGATGCCCAGGTTTCTGGGTATTCAACAGGAACTGTTTGGTCAGCATCTCATTTCTCTCCCTGATGGGGAGTATTCGCGCCTCATTATGCAGATGGTGTTCTGGGGACATAAGACAGCCCGTGGCGATTCTGAGAGCAGTATTTTGGTCGGTCTGTAGTTTCTTCCAGTGGGTGATTTTTAGGCTTGGCGACCATATGGGTGACGCGTAGCACGTACTCGGCTGGCTAATTGCTTTGTATGTAGTCATGAGCGTTTCTTTATCTTTTCCCCAAGTACTGCCAGCGAGGGATTTGAGGATTTTGTTACGGCTCTGAATTCTCGGAACAATTGCGGCTGCGTGCTCACCAAAATGTAGATTCTGATCAAACGTCACACCCAAGATTTTGGGGTGTAGGACAGTAGCGTAGTGCCATCGACGTGGATGTTAAAAATGGTCGACATTTGGGACGTCCATGTTGTAAATAAGGTCGCGGAGGATTTAGTCGGTGATAACGCCAGGTTTCGCGAGGGCGAAAAAACTGGAGAGATCAGGGAGGTAGCCGTTTATTCTATTGCATAGATCATCGATCTGTGGGCATGGGCCTGTGGCCATTATTGTGTAGTCATCGGCGATTGTGACTCCTTCCGGTGGTGAAGGTAGCTTAGATATGTAGAAATTAAACAAAAGTGGGGATAGGACACCACCCTGTGGCACCTCTTGTTTAATTCTTCTTGCTTTTGATGTTTCGTTTCTAAATTGCACCGATTGCCTGCCGACCCCCCAGATAATTTGCGGTCCACCTCTTAAGACATGGGGGAAGGGTAGACCCTTCCAGGTCTTGCAGTAACGAGCCATGGTTGACCGTATCAAAAGCTTTTGATAGGTCTAGCGCTACGAGTACTGTTCTATGATGGGAGTTTTGATTTAAACCGCAATTTTTCTGGGTGCTAATGGCATTAGCGCGGTGGTAGTGCTATGGAGTTTTCTAAAGCCATGCTGATGAGGGGCTAGCTGCAAATTTGCTTGGAAATAAGGAGCAAAATGGCTTCAAGCGTCTTTGCCACTGGCGATAGGAGAGATATCGGACGATACGACTCACCTATGTTAGCTGGTTTCCCAGGCTTTAGTAGCGGGACCACCTTGGCCATTTTCCATTTCTCAGGTATGACAAAGGTGGAAAGAGACAGGTTGAAGACATGCGCTAAATATTTGAAACCCTCTTTCCCTAGGCTTTTAAGCATCGGCATGGCTATGCCGTCTGGGTCCACTGCTTTGGATG
>JARSSU010045392.1:0-21983 GCA_029619165.1 Eurosta solidaginis | reverse complement strand
ATAAAATATTCATTCCGATAGTTAGCTGACAATACATTGAATATTTTCAATCCGGTTCCTAACCGTTTCGAGTAAATTACATCTAAAATATGTTTTAAGTGATTCATAGCTGACACTATTTCTAGTGTTGAGTATTTCCAAACCGGTCAGAACCGATTGGAGTATTTGAGTATCTTTTGAGTTATATTATCGGTTAAATAATATTCAGTTTTATAAATTAAATAATTTTTGCCGGTATAGAGCTGACGAAATATTGGATATTTTGAACCGGTTCCAAACCGTTTCGGGTATATTATAAATGCACTATATTTTTGGTAATTTAAAGCTGACGCAGTTTCTGCTTTTTAATATCTTCGAGCAGGTGTGCACCGGCTGCGGTTAAATTATGTTCAGTTTTAAGCTGAAGGGACATTGAATATTTTTAGACCGGTTCCAAACCGTTTTGTGTGTATTAAAAGAGAAATATATTTTAAGTGATTGAATGCGAATGCGCTTTGTGGTATCAAGTATTTACATACTGATTTGATACGATTCGAATTTTTCATCATTATCATCATCATAAGCGAGTTTGACTGTTTCGTAAGAAGTTACGCTATGTTTACCTAATTCGTGATAATTGACGCGAATTAAAGGCATTAAGTATGCTCCACCTGCCTCTCCTTGCTCAGTGGAAGTCTCCCCCTTCCTCTGCTCACCACTCGATGGAAATACTTTCTTACCTTTGTCCACTCGCATAACACGACCAGACCGCGAAGCCTTTGGGATTTTATTCGCTGGACTATTTTCATATCTGCTAAAGCTCCTATAGCTCATCACTATACCTCTTTCGATACTGTCCCTCGGCGTCACGAACAGGACCCATAAATATTCCGAGGAACTTTTACCTCGAACACTTCAGGAGCCATCTCACCTTCTTTCGACACATTTCATAATTCCGAGCCATAAATCAGAACGGCTATGATGAGCGACTTGTAGAGCATGTTTTTCGTTCGAGAGGACTGAAATAACTACCGAATCGAATATTTGAGAAGCTGATATTTATGTTTTTTTTTGCAAAAGAGTAAATTAATTTTTGAAAAATAATTGTTGTTTTTTTTTAAGCAGCCAACAGCTTTTATATAATTTAGTTTGATTCAAATTGAAAATGTTTTAGCGGATTGTAAGTTTGAAAACCGCCTCAATATCGTTTTAATTATATTCGTTGCATCAATGCGATCACCTTTTTCAAGTCGATTCAATACCAAAATTAAATTTTCAACTACAATCATTTACCTCCGCTTGATGTAGAAACACTCCTCCGCATATACCTCACTATGCCCATGCAATATTTCCTTCCCGTTTCAATTCGATTTCTCATTCGCTCAATATAATTTGATCATGCAATACGGTAATTTATCATTGCATACCTTAAGGCGTTTAATCTACTGCAATATTTCAGGCAGCAACAATGTTTTGTATTTGTTATTTAATCTCAAGAAAGAGTCTAAGGTGTCTTTTTTGAATGCGAAGCGTGAAAAGCTGTTGCTGTAAAGGCGGTTTGATATTTCTAACAAAATTGAATGTGAGCGTAAACTTTTAAATGTTGAAGAAAATAAAAAGCAGATATGTATATTTGAGTTGTACATGCAAAGCTGTTCGAAGCTCATTGATGTGCATTTTTATTAAATGCAGACTGATTGAAATTGATGATTTGAAAGTTATTTTCTTTGTTGGTTACTTTTTTTTATGTTTCTTTTTATTTCAGTTTCTCTTTGGTAACTTAAAGGTACACATTTTTATCACATAAGGAAAATTTTGACAAAATTTTGACGAAATAATGCTCAATAAAAGAAATTTAAAATAATGAGCTTTAGGTAGCTCATAGAAAGAATGTTTAAAAAGCTGACCTTATTTTTTTTTCAGAAAATTGGAAAAAAAACATTCAAAATGTTCAAATTTAATTTTTAAGTACTCTGGAGTGAAATTTTTCAGCTTATAAATTATTTTTAGCGCAGTCGTGGAAATTATTTTGTGAAAATGCCTTTTTCTTTTAAATAGGACAGTAATTTAAAAAGTTTAAAAAAAAATCCCATTAAAAAATTTATTAAAAAAAATTTTTTTGATTATACTGTAATTCGTAACTGGTCTATTTCAGCAAACTCTACACTAATTTAATTTATGTGCAAATGTAAAATTTTACAATTCCCTCGGAAAAAATATAATAGAAATTCCAAGAAAAAAGATTCTAAAATCCAAAATCCCACCTCACCCATTCCCGGGCAATAGGTATACAAATACTAGAGTACCCGTCAGACTTGGTCTGACAGAAAATCACTTTGCACCTCGCTTCCCCTCTTCTTTTAAGATATACCGAGATGTGCTCATGATCGACCAAGGGGGAAAGGCGTGGGTTCATGCACGGCGCTGTGAAGTGTCGAAGATTATGTGTAGGTCTTACAACCTTAGACTAACAAAGTTACTTCTATCATTAAAAAGAGAGGACTGTAGACTAATGACAGGGGTTTCTCTTCACAACCCCTAAAATATAAAATAAGCACGGCGAAAAATCTTATAAGCAAAATTATAACAATAAGCGACGAACAATTTTGGGATAAAAACTTAATGAAAATTACCGAAATCCTTAAAATAATAATTATCCGGGCACTCTAATAAAAAGTCTAGTTGATCACAAAATAATGGAAATAAAAAACGAACAAAATAAAACAACAATACAAAGAGAAAAGCACGAAACAATACTTTAGCGTAACATACATACCTAAACTTACGGAGAACTTCAGCAAAACGCTAACCAACGACAAACACAAAATTGCATTTGCCTTCAAATCCAATCACACATTATCGACGATATTCACAAAACAAAAAGCCCTATTGAGAAGCTCCAACAAAACAACGTTATATATGAAATAACATGTGAAGGCAATGAAAATGAAGAATGCAAGAAAATATACATAGGAACAACAAAACGGCACTAGGAGTTCGGCTCGCAGAACATGAAGCAGATATACGAAAGAAAAACAAAGCACAGCATTATGTCAACACACAACGCAACTGGGCATGCAGCTGATCTACAAAACACAAGAATCATAGACAAAAATAAACAAGGAAAAGCCAGGTACACATTAGAAAGCCTGCGAATATTGCAAAGAAGAGACAAGACAATAAACAAAAGGAATATACAGATGACGGTGCTTGCTGCCTACACCCTCTGTCTCTAACATTAATTCGTTTAGTATGACAATGATACCACTATGGAATGATACCGAAAATATTTTAGTTCTAAACAAATTTGTTTAAATAGTCCAATTATGTGAGTTTTCTATATAAATCGTGTTATATTATTCAAAGTGTTTTTTGCCTCTTGTTTTGTGATATTTGTTTGTATGTAATACTGTGATTACTAATATTGAAATGTTACGCACTTATGCCTTTTCTGTTTTTATATTAATGTATTGCGTTTTGTTATTAAAATACACAGATCGCCCTTGAAAAAGCTAGAGAGACTAGCGAAACGTCGGGTTGGAATGGTGAAATAAGTTTGTTTTTATTTGGACCAAACGCTAATGGTCAAAAGAGCCTAAGTAAGCATTAGTAATGTTATAAATAAATTGACCGGAAATCACAAATAAGACAGGTATCTGACTGTGTGCTGCCTTCTGGCGTTACATGCCTTTAAATTAGGCTTGGTTAGTGATAGCAGATGCAAGAGGTGTTGGTTGCAGTAGGAACCGATCCAGCACATTTACTGCACATAGGCTGTGCTTGCCCTGGCTAAGACTCCAGCTATAAAGCGTAATACGGCTGTCAGATCTAGAAGTTGTGAGTGATATAGGTAAAACAAAGCTTCTAGTATTAGCCAAGAGGACGAAGTTAATTTATAACAAGGTCCTGGTTTTTGATAGGATTTTTCAGTTTGATCGTTAAACAGAGATCCTCATGGAACGGCCAGTCAAAACTTACCTAACCTAAGACACTACATTTTTTGTTTAACCCCCATTACTCCCTCGACTTTTGTTGCTTCTACTCCCACTTTATTCCTCTCCCTCAATCTTTATCTGCGCTTTTTTATTTCCTTCCCTTCTCAAGGAGAGACACTTCCCATCATCTGCTCGCACTTTCTCCTCCATTTTTATCTCCATTTCCTATTACTACATTATTAACTCCACAATTCTCCCCTCCCCTCTCGCTCTTCTTCTTAATCCCTACACCTTGTTAAAACCGTCTTTCGCACATCCTTTTTGATACACATATTGTGAAACAGCACATTCTGGGACCACTCTGGTCCACATTTTATTCTATACATCAGAAATGTGTCTACATATGAAACTAAACACCACTTTAAAACCATTAATTAAACTAACGCAGCTATGGTTTTTAAAATTAGTTCATCCGGTGAGTGACTAAGTTATCACAGATCCTTAATTATAAGTTTCAAGCAAATCGCACCATAAATATGACTTTTTCACATGGTGGGCCCACAGGATCACATCCCGGAAAGAAGATTCTTTCAAATATTAAGCTTGATAAACTGGTAATCCTGCACCAAATCTTAATCAAATCGCACTATAAATAAGATTTTTTGAAATACGTCAGTCCCGATGCTCTTCCCAGAGAGAAAAAATTTGTCATATAATAAGTCAAAGAGGTAACCTTCCAATAAATTTCAGGCAAATCGCACAATAAATTATAATTTGTTTAGACTAGGTGGTAGAGCTGCAAAAGTATCGATATTCGGCTTACTCGATATTTTCGATATTTAAGACGGAGGGTATCGATATATCGCGATATATATCGAATTTTTGTATAGTGAAAAGCGCTTACTCAATTTAAAAGTAATATCAGGTATATATCAGACATTTATGTATATATATATATATGTAATATTGTCTTCATAACTTCGAAACGATCATAAAACACATTCTGCAAAATTGTCCGCGATAGTAGCTTATACAGCGAAACGAGAATTTATGCAAAGTTACAACACCCTTTGTCATCCACTATGGGAAAAGGTCGAACGTATGCGGTGACTAAACCCTATTAGAGTGCTGTCAAAAGCCTTTTTACGTGATGATGGATCTTCATATGTTTTTTTTCATATAAAAATCAATCTTATTTGGCGAGCTATGTGAATCTAAATTTGCAGTTGTGTGCGATCGTTCTAGATGGTGAACAAGTTGGACGTATTAACACTAGTTTTATAACATTTTTTGTAATAGTGGCATATTGCAAAAGTATTACTGATTTCGCTAAAATGGATCCAAATGCTTGACTTTTTACTTTGTAGCTTTTTGGCAACACAACTTTCGTCTTCCAACTCAATGATGCTTTCTGTTGCCGGTATATCTACATATACGAATACATGTATATATGTGTATATAATATTGTTACGAATATTACCACCAGTAAGGGGTACTGTCATCTCTAAGCCGATGCTAAGCAGTGACTTGTATGCATATCAATAACTCAATCATTATGTCTACACATATGTACGTACACGCAGCGGAGAAGCAACGCACAAACACATTCAGATATCTTATCTGAGATGCTCCCAAAAGTATGCAATTATAATTGCAGAAGTGTCGCTCGCAAATACACGCGCATATGAGAGTTTCACGTGCATGTGTAGTTATAATTATATACCAGTAACTAAGTAACAGTGAGGGTGGGCCGTGTGTAGAAGTCCACGAAAGTGGGGAAAGCTTCTGACCGCCATTCACCTGGGAATGGCCAGAGCGATTCTTTTGCATGCGGTTCAAGCAGCTCACTACTGCCGTCGCTTGCGGCCAAGTATCCTCTGGGTAGCCGCTAAACACCCGTTTAGCGGTGAGCTAATGTGAGAAGGCGACAACCTGGCTAGGCCACTCTGACATAATCGGTTTAAGGGCTAGCCGGGGAGATCTCATCGGCAGCGTCTGTACACCACTAGGTGCGGCTGCAAGCGGGCGTCTGTCTTGGAGCAAGCGGCTCGCTATATAAACGTGCAAGTAATATTTTCACCCCCGCTGAGCGGGTTGTGCGCTGGGCTTGGGACCCGCCACGCAAAACCATACTCCAATGAAATATAACAACAAGCCTCGGATAAATACACTCTCTATTGATGACGACCATGGCAAACATTTGAAGGACAATGAATTGAGGGCATGTACCTGGAACGTCCGCTCCCTGAATGGGATTGGTGCAGATGCCCGGCTGGTTGATGTCCTCGTCAAAGCAAAATCTGACATCACCGCCATCCAAGAAATGCATTGGACGAAGCAAGGAAGAAAAAAGATCAAAAATTGTGACATATATTGGAGTGGCCATGCGAATAAGCGCAGTTTCGGCGTCGGATTCGTGGTGGGAGAGAGACTTTGTCGCCAAGTGCTGGCGTTCACGCCTGTGGACGAGCGTCTCGCCGCTATCCGAATAAAAGCAAAATTTTTTAATATATCATTCATCTGCGCACATGCGCCGACAGAGGAGAAAGACGATGAGGTGAAAGACACTTTTTATGAACAATTAGAACGCACATACGAGCACTGCCCCCGTCATGATATAAAAGTCGTGCTTGGCGACTTTAACGCCAGGGTGGCAAAGAAGGTGTTTTTGGCCCTACAGTCGGAAAGTTCAGCCTACACAATGAAACTTCTCCTAACGGACTGAGGCTGATTGACTTTGCCGGTGCTCGAAACATGGTCATATCAAGCACGAGGTTCATGCATAAAAAGATACTTCAAGCTACATGGCTGTCTCCTGATCGAAATACTCGCAATCAGATCGATCACGTTGTGATAGACGGACGGCATGCCCCATAGATGTGCGCACGATCCGAGGACCTAACATCGATTCGGACCATTATCTCGTTGCAGCCAAAATACGCACCCGCCTCAACGCGGCTAAAACAAGGAACAAAAAACACAAGGAAAGCTAGACGTCGAAAAGCCTCAATCACAACAGACTGCCAATGATTTCGCAACTCGACTCTCACACCTGCTCTCTGAGGGCATAACTCATCCTGAAGGAATACAGGAGCAGTGGGAGCATATCTCCAAAGTACTTCGTACCGCCGCCGAGGAAAAAATTGGTTACCGGCGGCCACGAAAAAACAACTGGTATGATGAAGAATGCCGCGTTGCAACCGAAAGAAAAGACGCTGCCTACAGGGCTACGTTAAAAGCGAGCGCGACAAGAGGAGTGTGTGAACGCTATCGTGAGTTGAAAAGGGAAGCGAGACGCCTTTTCAGGAAGAAAAAAGCAGAAGCAGAAAGGCGTGAGTGCGAGGAGCTTGAGCTGCTAGCCACCAGGAATAACGCCCGAAAATTCTACCAAAAAATACGGCGACAGACGGAAGGTTTTAAGACCGGGGCAAACTCCTGTAGGAATGAACACGGCGACCTTGTAACTGATGTCCAGAGAGTGCTTAGATTATGGAGGGAACACTTCTCTGCTCTCCTAAATGGAGGCAGCAATTCACCGCGCAGAGATGAAGAACCCGATCCCGCAATCGATGATGATGGAATATATGTCCCCCCCGCCCGATTATGACGAAGTTAGAATAGCAATAACCAGATTGAAAAACAACAAGGCCGTGGGCGCTGATGGATTGCCTGCGGAGCTATTCAAGTTCGGCGGCGAGAAGTTGGTAAGGCGCATGCAGCAGCTTCTTAGCAAAATATGGGCGGACGTAAGCATGCCCGACGGTTGGAATCTAAGTGTTGTTTGCCCAGTCCACAAGAAGGGGGATACTGCAAAATGCACCAACTATCGTGGAATCAGCCTTCTTAATATCGCATATAAGGTCCTTTCAAGTGTATTGTGCGAAAGATTGAAGCCCACCGTGAACCGGCTGATTGGACCTTATCAGTGCGGCTTCAGACCTGGTAAATCTACCATCGACCAGATTTTCACAATGCGCCAAATCGAAAAACGACACACATCACCTCTTCGTCGACTTTAAAGCCGCCTTCGACAGCACGAAAAGGAGCTGCCTATATGCCGCTATGTCTGAATTTGGTTTCCCCGCAAAACTTATACGGCTGTGCAAAATGACGTTGAGCAACACCATCAGCTCAGTCAGAATTGGGAAGGACCTCTCCGAGCCGTTCGAAACTAAACGAGGTTTCAGACAGGGTGACCCCCTATCGTGCGATTTCTTTAATTTGATGCTGGAGAAAATTATACTAGCTGCAGAACTTAACCGCACTGGAACAATATACTATAAAAGCGTGCAATTACTGGCATATGATGATGACATTGATATCATCGGCCTAAACAACCGCGCTGTTAGTCTGCTTACTCCAAGCTGGAAAAAGAAGCGGTAAAGATGGGTTTGATGGTGAATGAGGACAAAACGAAGTACCTGCTGTCATCGAGCAAAGAGTCAGCGCATATGCGCCTTGGCAACCACGCTACTGTTGGCAGCCATAATTTCGAAATAGTAAAAGACTTCGTTTATTTGGGAACCAGCATCAACACTAGCAACAACATCAGCACTGAAATCCAGCGAAGAATCAATCTTGCCAATAAATGCTACTTTGGACTAGGTAGGCAATTGAAAAGTAAAGTCCTCTCTCGGCGAACGAAAATCATACTCTACAAGTCACTTATCGTACCCGTCCTGCTATATGGGGCAGAAGCATGGACCATGACAACAGCAGATGAAGCGGCTTTGGGAGTGTTCGAGAGAAAAGTTCTTCGAAAGATTTATGGACCTCTACGCGTTGGCGATGGCGAGTACCGAAGAAGATTTAATGATGAGCTGTACGAGCTATACGCAGACATCAACATAGTCCAGCGAATTAAAACGCAGCGGCTGCGCTGGTTAGGCCATGTTATGCGAATGAAAGATGATGCTCCGGCCAAGAAAGTGTTTCTATCGGAACCCGCCTATGGAAGCAGAGGTAGAGGGCGGCCCCCACTCCGTTGGAAGGACCAGGTGGAAAACGATTTAAACTCCCTTGGTGTGACCAATTGGCGCCGGTTGGCGGAGCGAAGGAGCGACTGGCGCGCCTTGTTGGACGGCCATAAACCGTTTAGACGGTTAAGCGCCAATTAAGTAAGTAAGTAGTAACTAAGTAAATTCTGGAAGCACCTAGAAGATACAAAGAGGAAATCACACAGTATAAAAGCAGGAACAGTAGAGGCGCGAAAATCAGTTTGATTTAAAACGTTATCTGGCGAGCAATAGTAGTGTTATTGTGAAGAGCTTTAATAAAGGCCATTTTGCATTATTGAATAGTGGAGTTTTTTAATCAACAGTTTAGTGATTCGAACTTTGCAGAAGGTTGCAAATAAGAGGATTTGCAGTAAATTCGTTACAATTTGTGTCAGAAGAGGAATTGTCTGAATAAATTCCGAAGATTTTGAATACAACTTGGAGATGGCAAAGGTGAGAGAATTAAAGATCCAGCAACTGAAAGGAGTTGGAGAACCGTGGATTGAATACAACTGCAATAAGATCGAAATTGCAAGCACGGCTACGAGAGGTAATGGAGTTGCAAGGAATTGATGTGGACGAGTATGTCTTTTATCCTGATGTGGAAGAATCAACCACAAAAATTTGAAGAGAAAAACGAAACATCACAGACAGTTACCAGCACAGTCTTGAACATGATATTGGCTGCAATATCTGCACAAACATCGACAGTAACATCAATGTCGTCGCAAATAGCATCCCAACTGGAATCACAGGAGACACGTATAACATCGAAAATTGAAGCACAAGAAACGCGTATGTCAGAAATGTCGACACAGATTACATCCAAGATGGAAACTCAACTGGAAGAATAGAAGACATATATGGCATCCCAACTGGAATCGCAGGAGACACGCATAACATTCAAGATGGAATTATAGGTGGCACAAATGTCATTCGCAGTTAGAACCACAGGCGGCAAGAGTAATATCAGAGCTGGATAGCGCAGGATGCAAAAATCGCTCAATTTCAGGCAGAAGTCGATGATTTGAAGGGTCGTATGGAGCAGTTACAACTAAATCGCCCAGCTGTTTCAGCGAGTAATCCAAAGGTAAAAACACCATCCTTTGACGGTTTTGTTCCTTTACAGGTCTTTAAGCTACAGTTTGAGAAGACCGCAGCAGTGCAGCAACTGGAATGCTGAAGATAAACATGCAGCTCTATTCATGGTATTGAAAGATCCTGCAGCTGAGATTTTACAAACCATTCCAGAGGGCGAACGGAACTGTTATGAAGCATTGATGGGTGCTCTAGAGAGACGATACGGAACTGAGCATAGGAGACAGTTATACCAAATAGAGTTACTGAACCGCTTCCAGAAGCCTGGTGAGACATTGCAAGAGTTTGCGTCGAATGTTGAAAGGCTGGCACATTTAGCGAATGCGGACGCACCCGTGGAATACACTGAAAGAGTAAAGATTGAGAGCTTTATAAATGGCATACAGGACGTCGAAACAAATCGAGCTACATACGTAAACCCAAAGCCAACATTCGCAGAAACGGTATCGCATGCTCTGATTCAGGAAACAGCGTCGCTTCTGTGTAAGCCAGTTTTCAAAGCACGCCGTGTGGAAGTAGAAAGGCCAGAGTGGGTAGACGCAATTTTGGAAGCTTTAAAGGGAACGCAATAGAAGAACAATGGTGCAATCAAATGTTTTAAGTGTGGAAATCTAGGGCACATTGCACGTCATTGCAGCACCTGTCCTGGTAGTTCCAACTTGGCTGGTCGTAAACATAAACTGGAGGAGATAAGCAAGAGCGAGTCAGATGTAAAGATCGAAAACTTGCCCCAGCTATTGAATGTCCTGCGATATCTGTGTAGCAAATTGGAAGGAAATCAAGCAGTCTTACCGCCAGAGGGGATGTGGATGGCAAAGAACGTGTACTGACTGTAGATACGGGCGCATCTCATTCCGTGATTCGATCTGATTTGGTCTACAGGAGAGTAAAGCCATTACCTGGAGCAAGGTTGCGTAGGGCCACTGGCGAGTATAACCAAGTCCTGGGAGAAGTGATCTGTGAAGTCTTAATTGGCAAGATCATGGTTCTACACAAATTCATTGTAGCAGAGAGTTATTGATGAAGTCATATTGCGAGTGGACTTCTTAGTTGACCATGACATCAAGATCGATATGCAGAGAAGGGCTATTCGTTATGAGAACCAGGATGTACCACTTAACTTTAGTTTGGAGAAAGGGTTCAGCAGTAATCGAGTACTGGTGGAGAAGACTGACAAAGACCACGAAAGTCCAAGGTAAAGGTTGATGGATCGAATGGGCCAAATAAATCAAAACCAAAGGTACCAGCGAGAAAAACACTGGCATTGACAACCCCTAATGGAACGCACTAAAACGACTGAAAGAATTTTCCAGAAAGAATGCAAGGGTGGTTTCAAGCCAGCGCGCACTACTGTTGTGAAACTTCAAGACGATACTGATGACGCAAAGTCAATCCGTCAAGATCAAGTTCTGCGAAGTAGTTCTTAATTGGCCAAACAACATAGTGTGAGGAAACGGCCCAGGGTAATGAGAAGTAAGATAAAACACAGGTACGACAAGAAAAATAATTCGGAAGGTTTCCGGGAGGGAGATTTGGTACTGCTATACAACCCTCACCGGTGGAAAGGTGTTCCGTCCGAATTTTGGTGCAGTTGGGAAGGCCCGTACAGAGTTGTGAAGAGGATTAGTGATGTCATCTACCGCATACAAACCATTGGGAAACCACGAAGTAGAAGTAGAAGTGTGGTTCATTTGGAGATGCTAGCGGCGTTTAGATCGAGAGATTTGTCTGATCGGGACATCACACTTAGGTGGAGGGCAGTGTTACGAATATTAGCAACACTAATCAACACTAAAACACTGACATCTCTAACCCGATGCTAAGCAGTGACTTGTATGCACATCAATAATTCAATCATTATGTCTACACATAGGTACGTACACGCAGCAGAGAAGCAACGCACAAACACATGCAGATATCTTATCTGAGATGCTCCCAAAGCATGCAATTATAATTGTGGAAAGTGTCGCTCACAAATACACGCGCATATGAGAGCTACACACGTGCATCTGTAGTTATAATTATATACCAGTAACTAAGTAAATTCTGGAAGCGCCTAGAAGATGCAACGAGGAAATCACACAGTATAAAAGCAGCAACAGTAGAGGCGCGACAATCAGTTTGATTTAAGACGTTATCTGGCGAGCAATAGTAGTGTTATTTTGAAGAACTTTAATAAAGGCCATTTTGCATTATTGAATAGTGGAGTTTTTTAATCAACAGTTTAGTGATTCGAACTTATCAGAAGGTTGCAAATAAGAGGATTTGCAGTAAATTCGTTACAATATGAAAAAATAACGTACCGTTAACACGATAACTTGAGTAAATTTTGAGGTATCTTGATGAAATTTGGTATGTAGTGAACTTATGACGCGAATAGAAAATTAGTAAAATTTTGGACAATGGCGCGTGGCACCGCCCACTTTTAAAAGAAGGTAATTTAACACTTTTGCAAGCTGTAATTTGGCAGTCGTTGAAGATATCATGATGAAATTTGGCAGGAACGTTACTCCTATTACTATATGTACGCTAATAAAAATTAGCAAAATCGGAGAAGGACCACGCCCACTTTAAAAAAAATTTTTTTTTAAAGTAAAATTTTAACAAAAAATTTAATATCTTTACAGTATATAAGTAAATTATGTCAACATTCAACTCCAGTAATGATATGGTGCAACAAAATACAAAAATAAAAGAAAATTTCAAAATGGGCGTGGCTCCGCCCTTTTTCATTTAATTTGTCTAGGATACTGTTAACGCCATAAGTCGAACAAAAATTAACCAATCCTTTTGAAATTTGGTAGGGGCATAGATTTTATGACGTTAACTGTTTTCTGTGAAAATGGGCGAAATCGGTTGATGCCACGCCCAGTTTTTATACACAGTCGTCCGTCTGTCCTTCCGCATGGCCGTTAACACGATAACTTGAGCAAAAATCGACATATCTTTAATGAACTTAGTTCACGTGCTTACTTGAACTCACTTTATCTTGGTATGAAAAATGAACGAAATCCGACTATGACCACGCCCACTTTTTCGATATCGAAAATTATGAAAAATGAAAAAATGCCATAATTCTATACCAAATACGAAAAAAGGGATGAAACATGGTAAGGTAATTGGATTGTTTTATTGACGCGAAATATAACTTTAGAAAAAACTTTATAAAATGGTTGTGACGCCTACCATATTAAGTAGAAGAAAATGAAAAAGTTCTGCAGGGCGAAATAAAAAACCCCTTAAAATCTTGGCAGGTATTACATATATAAATAAATTAGCGGTATCCAACAGATGATGTTCTGGGTCACCCTGGTCCACATTTTGGTCGATATCTGGAAAACGCCTTCACACCACTCCCTTTTAAAACTCTCATTAATACCTTTAATTTGATAGCCATATCGTACAAACTCATTCTAGAGTCACCCCTGGTCCACCTTTATGGCGATATCTCGAAAAGGCGTCCACCTATAGAACTAAGCCCCACGCCCTTTTAAAATACTCCTTAACACCTTTCATTTGATACCCATATCGTACAAACATATTCTAAAGTCACCCCTGGTCCAACTTTATGGCGATATCTCGAAAAGGCGAACACCTATAGAACTAAGGCCCACTCCCTTTTAAAATACTCATTAACACCTTTCATTTGATACCCATATCGTACAAACAAAGTCTAGAGTCACCCCTGGTCCACCTTTACTGCGATACCTCGAAAAGGCGTCCACCTATAGAACTAAGGCCCACTCCCTTTTAAAATACTCATTAACTCCTTTCGTTTGATACCCATATTGTACAAACAAATTCTAGGGTCACCCCTGCTCCACCTTTATGGCGATATATCGAAACGGCGTCCACCTATGGAACTAAGGATTACTCCCTTTTAAAATACTCATTAACACCTTTCTTTTGATACCCATATTGTACAAACAAATTCTAGGGTCACCCCTGCTCCACCTTTATGGCGATATCTCGAAACGGCGTCCACCTATGGAACTAAGGATTACTCCCTCTTAAAATACTACTTAACACCTTTCTTTTGATACCCATATTGTACAAACAAATTCTAGGGTCACCCCTGGTCCACCTTTATGGCGATATCTCGAAACTGCGACCACCTATACAACAACCACCACTCCCTTTTAAAACCCTCATTAATACCTTTAATTTGTTACCCATATCGTACAAACACATTCTAGAGTCACCCCTGGTCCACCTTTATGGCGATATTTCGAAACGTCGTCCACCTATAGAACTAAGGACCCACTCCCTTTTAAAATACTCCTCAGCACCTTTCGTTTGATGCCCATATTGTACAAACAAATTCTAGGGTCACCCCTGGTCCACCTTTATGGCGATATCTCGAAACGGCGTCCACCTATGGAACTAGGATTACTCCCTTTCAAAATACTCATTAACACCTTTCTTTTGATACCCATATTGTACAAACAAATTCTAGGGTCACCCCTGGTCCACCTTTATGGCGATATCTCGAAACGGCGACCACCTATAGAACTAAGGATACTCCCTTTAAAATACTCATTAACACCTTTCATTTGATACCCATATTGTACAAACAAATTCTAGAGTCACCCCTGGTCCACCTTTATGGCGATATCTCGAAACGGCGTCCACCTATAGAACTAAGCACACTCCCTTTTAAAATACTCATTAACACCTTTCGTTTGATACCCATATTGTACAAACACATTCTAGGGTCACCCCTGGTCCACCTTTATGGCGATATCTCGAAACGGCGTCCACCTATGGAACTAAGGATTACTCCCTTTTAAAATACTCATTAACACCTTTCTTTTGATACCCATATTGTACAAACAAATTCTAGGGTCACCCCTGGTCCACCTTTATGGCGATATCTCGAAACGGGCGTCCACCTATGGAACAAAGATTACTCCCTTTCAAAATACTCATTAACACCTTTCTTTTGATACCCATATTGTACAAACAAATTCTAGGGTCACCCCTGGTCCACCTTTATGGCGATATCTCGAAACGGCGTCCACCTATGGAACTAAAGATTACTCCCTTTTAAAATGCTCATTAACACCTTTCTTTTGATACCCATATTGTACAAACAAATTCTAGGGTCACCCCTGCTCCACCTTTATGGCGATATCTCGAAACGGCGTCCACCTATGGAACTAAGGATTACTCCCTTTTAAAATACTCATTAACACCTTTCTTTTGATACCCATATTGTACAAACAAATTCTAGGGTCACCCCTGCTCCACCTTTATGGCGATATCTCGAAACGGCGTCCACCTATGGAACTAAGGATTACTCCCTTTTAAAATACTCATTAACACCTTCATTTGATACCCATATCGTACAAACGCATTCTAGAGTCACCCCTGGTCCACCTTTATGGCGATATCTCGAAAAGGCGACCACCTATACAACAACCACCACTCCCTTTTAAAAACCCTCATTAATACCTTTAATTTGATACCCATATCGTACAAACACATTCTAGAGTCATCCCCTGGTCCACCATTATGGCGATATTTCGAAACGGCATCCACCTATAGAACTAAGGCCCACTCCCTTTTAAAATACTCATTAACACCATTCGTTTGATGCCCATATTGTACAAACAAATTCTAGGGTCACCCCTGGTCCACCTTTGTGGCGATATCTCGAAACGGCGTCCACCTATGGAACTAAGGATTACTCCCTTTTAAAATACTCATTAACACCTTTCATTTGATTCCCATATCGTACAAACACATTCTAGAGTCAACCCTGATCCACCTTTATGGCTATATCCCTAAATGGCGTCCACCTATAGAACTATGGCCCACTCCCTTATAAAATACACTTTAATGCCTTTCATTTGATACACATTCCAGGGTTTTCCTCGGTTCATTTTCCTACATGGTTATTTTCCCTTATGTTGTCAACATAGCTCTCAACTGAGTATGTAATGTTCGGTTACGCCCGAACTTAACCTTCCTTACTTGTTTTAAATAGATTTGTTACAGTGGACTTCCGAAAGCAACGAACTTTATTCTCCGGTTTTCAGTGAAGTTATAAGTTAGAAGTATATATACTCCATAATTACACACACACATCAATATTGATATATTTTAAGATTAAATAAGATAAAATTTATAAAAACCAAAATCCTTTTGTTAATTTTGTAACATTTTCCTCGTCTATTAATTTGCTTGTAAATAATTTCAAAGACCCTTCAAACTTGTAGCAGCTATTTTAATCGAGCTTTTTTGTTTCTACTTTAAAATTCGTACAGCATAATATACAAGAAACACATAACACCATCCAATACAATATACATGAGAGTGATAAGCTGATTTATTAGATTTCAATTGCAGTAAAAAAGTTTATCTAAAACAAGCAAACAACACTGGGGCGTATACTTAACATTTTCTTTTACATGGACATTGAAACTTTACGATGCCTGACGATAAAAATGTACGTTGCACCTTATAGAGCAGTTTAAGAGGCGGAAGTGCATGCATACAAAAAAAGTTAGGTATTTGCTAAAAAAAATTGTAAAATGCAATTGAAATGAAGTTAGACGTGTATGCGACTTTTCACATAAGTACCCTGTAGAGAAGTTAGTGACAAGTGAAGCAAATTTCTGGTTCGGAACTAGTCGTAAAGTGCCAAATAAGTACTAGTTCGTTAGCATCTGGATTTTCTACAGTGAAATTGACTATTTGGATTTTTGTATCTTATTACTTTAAACGAGTAGAAATTATTTCTATATCCGGAACGCTCTCGAAAACGGCGCATAGATAGCGTATCACATTCTAAGACTTTCTGCCTAGGTGTTGACACTGAATTTGTTTCCACAAGGTTGCCACCTATTTGAAATTTAAAAAAAATAACAGGCGATATGCCAATATGGCTATCCAACCAAAGGTATTTCACTCCGCATTTCAAAAGAGAAATTTTTAAGTGGGGTTGCCACTTTGGGTTGCCACCTCACATTATTTATGTCTCTTTGTATATCCAGTACTATCGAGGAAGCGGCATAACCCAATTCAGTGAAATTTTGTAAAAAACATAGTGCATCACCCTCTAAGACTTTCTTCACTTATTTGAAAAAAAAACATGAGATATGCCAATATGGGTATCATACAAAAGGTATTTCACACCGCCTTTCAAAAGAGAAATGTTTAAATAGGGTTACCACTTAGGGTTGCCACCTCACTTTAATATTTATGTCTCTTTTTATATCCACTACTATCGCGGAAGAGGCTTCACTCCTTGCAAAGACATTTTGTACAAAGTTAGTGCTTCACACTCCAAGAATTTCTATCTAGGTGTTGCCACTGATGACGGTTTCACAAGGTTGCCACCTATCTGGAATTTAAAAAAAATTACATGAGATATGCCAATATGGGTATCAAAAAAATTGTGTTTATCTCCGAATTTAAATAGAGAAATTTTTAGGCAGAGCTGATACCTAGGATTGCCACCTACCGCTGTTATTTATCTCTCTTTGTATATACACTACTACGGCGAAGCAGCTTAACCCATTTGAGGCCACTGAGGATATTTTCACAAGGTTGCCACGTGTTTGAAATTTAAAAAAGGATTCCTCGGGGTATGCCAATATAGGTATCAAAGGAAAAGTATTTCACGCCGCAATCCAAACAGATATATTTTTAAGTATGGTTGCCACTTAGGATTGCCCCTCACCTAATTTTGGGGAGTTGCTGATAATTATGCACCTTTTGCTAATGTTCCAATCGCTGAACTGTCGAATAAATATCTCCAATATTCAGTATTGCAAAATGGTAACAAAACGACTCTTCCTGAAACAAGAAATTTTGTTTCTTATTAAAAAACAAAAACAAAATACAGGAAGAAAAATGTAAATAAAAAATAATTAAAAAAACAATAAAATATTTCTTAACATTTACTTAACCAATTTGTATGAAGAAAAACGTTTTAAAACTGTGAAAATTATCAAGAAAACATTTACTTAATATTGGTTAGTTTGAATCTGGATACAAATTTTGTTTCTTATTAAAAAACAAAAACAAAATACAGGAAGAAAAATGTAAATAAAAAATAATTAAAAAAACAATAAAATATTTCTTAACATTTACTTAACAAATTTGTATGAAGAAAAACGTTTTAAAACTGTGAAAATTATCAAGAAAACATTTATTCAATATTGGTTAGTTTGAATCTGGATACAACAGATTGTAGCAGAAGCTTGCAAATAAATAAGAAATGTTTTCTATAATGAAGAAAAACGTTTCTTGGTTTTTTCGCATTGCCTACCAAGTTTCTTGGGCTCTCATTGGAATCTTCAGTTAGTGGTTGGATTTTAAAGTGAAAAGACGTTGTTCATACCAGTGAATAAAAAATAAAACAAGAGAAGTAATGGCGGATATTTTGTTGAAAACACTTAGCTAGTGGAAACTGGACACGTTATTTGGGCATCTAAAATTGTAAGTAAATATATGTAAAATACATCCTAAACAAAAAATGCACAAATGTAAATAGTTTTAGCAAGTTATTTCAAGGAACAAATATTTTATTCACTGCTAAAAGAATTTTACATTTCGTTTGTGTTTCAAGTTTTGGAAAATATTTATAACCAAGTAACCACCTTGAGTTCTAAAACTTATATTTGTGCATTTTTATACTAATCGCCATGCACATATTCAAATAATTCAATGTTTTTACAAAGCTTTTGGAATTAGTGATCAAGAAATCAAGAAACGCTGTTATATTTGACAGAAAGCGACATTGAGAATATCTTTAGAGACGACTTTAGCACAAAATTAAAATCAATCGAAATTGAAACAGTTGCAGAAACAAAACGTAATATTTGGAAGCATGGCGACTTTATAGCAAATGGTTTTATACATAATTAACATTTTTAGGAAACCTGTGAGATAACGCATAGAAACCCAGCTCCGGAAGTTTTTAGAGGCTGCTACTTCGCCTGCTCCAAGGCAGTTTAAATTAGAGTCTGCTGAATTTGTAAGTATACAGTGTGAATACGTAAAATTGTATTTTTAAATGAATTTTTGTCACTAAAATTGTAACGTTATTTATCTTCCAAGACCAGGGAGTGAGATATAGAAACATTTCTGCTCACTTGAAGAAATGCTACGTCTGATTTTATCAAATAAATTCACTTTTGAAAACATAAGAAAATTAGCAGACGTAATAAGGCTGCATCATACTAAATATATTAATGTATTCAATGATTCTTTAAACCCGAAACACCATTTATTGCTGCATTATCCCATGATTGTGGCCCATTGAGAAATCTATGGTGTATGCGGTTTGAATCCAAAAATAAAGAAATTGTTAACTATGCGCATGTAACTTGTTCGAGAATAAATTTATCGTATTCTCTAGCAAAAAAATGTTGCTTAATATTCACAAATATTATTTTAAGCCATACTTGTGAACCTAGATTTAAATTTAATTTGTCAAAAAATTTGCTACAATTTCGATGAAATGATCGTAATATGTCCTAAGCATGGTGACAGTATTATATTTAAAAACACTTTGTATAAACTAAATAATAATTTGTTCTTCGATGATAATCCTTATAACATATCCGATATTGTTAGAATAAGTGACAGTGTATACTTTATACAAGAGACAATCGAAATATCTTCCACGGATGATCATTATATGTGCTATTATATAAACAAACATACTACCTTGTTTAGAAAAATAAATATTGAAATATTAAAATTTAAGCCACTACAAAAATTTCGTTTACCAAATGTTAAATCGGCATTCATTAAATTTACTTAAGTAAACATTAATTTTTAAGCATTTCTTCATGTAACTCATATTACTTTAAAAACTCATATTACTAAAAACGAATTCACTTGTAAACTAAAAAATTTCAATAAAATCTGTGACAGCCCAATTGCGTATAAATATATTTCTGTGTTTTATGAGGAAAGGGTTTACTGGGTTTAGGAAAAAATTTGCTTCATTATTTCAGCCAACATTAAGGAAATATTTACAAAATTTTAGGTGAAAAGTTTTCTTAGTTCAAGAAAGGTCTTTCTTAGTTATACATATTTTACTAAGCAAAAATTGTTTAACTTGAGTATACATTTTTTTTTGCACCTTACGCAAGAGTATATATACTTTACTTAAGGAAAAAATTCTTAACTGTTTAAGTGGTTAGCAAGACGGAAATAAGTAAATATTTTCTTGTTAATTGAAATATTCAAAATACGCATATTTTCTTAATAACAAGAAATTATTTTCCAAATTGAAAAACATGCCTAATTTTACTTGTTTCTGCTTTGGTTAAAGTAACAAATTCTCTCCGTGTAGTAGTATTTTCGAATGCACTAAAATCGCACCAGTTTTTCACTAGAGATTTTCCCTACAGGGTATGTATATAGATCATAACTTCACATCTAGATGTGTATTTACATGCACTTGATATTTTTTATTTCACTCGGAAATTGCTTCAAATAAGTACATACATGTAGGTGCTATAGAATGGTGTATAACAATTTACTACATGGTTTGCGTAAAGCAACATGCAGTGAAATCAGTTGTAATCTTTTTATATTTTTTCTGCAATATTTACACTTATATGTTTAAATATAAAAATTGTACAACTCAGTTTGCAAACACTTTAAATTTAGTGCAATTTTATAGCAATTTCCCAGAATTGTTTGGCATATTAGTAAATAAATAAATAAATAGTAAGCACTATGTTTGTATGTGAGAGCAACAGTACTTATATTATAAAAAGGTTTTATGTTTTTTTGAAATATTTCACATTTGTTGAAACTTTATGAAAATTTGTGCTCATTGGATAGCATTATCACGTTTCTAAGCCGTCATATTAAAACGCTCTGAACATATTTCCCATATTCTATGTAACACAGCTATTTGGCATAATAGTGAGTTCACCTAAATTGCTACATCTATATATGTATAAATCAAATTATGTGCGTGTGTGTGTGTGTGTGGAAACGTATTTCCCACACTTCAATCATCACCAAATTTTGGCTATAGGTTCCTTCGATCAAGACGAAAGTTTCTAATATTTCAGAACTAATAATTTTTAATTTCAATTTTTTTTCCAATTTCATGTGCGCCACTGGATGGTGTAACAAATTTTGTATGTCAGCAAAAGTTACTCATACGCCATGTACGTACTGAAGTGCAGAACTTTTGTTTGGTCATAGCATTGGATTTACAAAAAGTTAAAGCGATTGCATTGAGTGATTTAAAAGATTCCATTTTAAAAATAGCTGTCTATATGAGATGATAGACACAAATTGTGCTGCTAAAATATTATATTATGATTAAGTTAAGAGATTTTGAATATGAATTGTGTGTGACAAAATAAAATTTGAAAAATAAAGCAAAGAATGATAAATTAGAGTAATGAGTGATGTAAGAAAAAAGAAGGGAGAGGTAGAGGGAGAGGGAGATATAGGGAGATATAGGGAAATTATAAAGGATAAGAATGAGGAAAATTGGAAGATATATTTTGAATAAGATGATGATAAAATCTTATATACTGATTGCTTGACTTTGAGTAACGGGAAGGAATGCGTTAAAATAAACCTTCTTATTTAGATTAGTATCTGCCTAACCTGAGCAAACGCTGACTACCTTGCTAGTACCTAATATGGGTTAAAATCCTCAAATCGCTTGCCGACAGCACTTGGGAATAAGAAAAAAAAACATTGCTAGCAGCGTACAAAAGTCAACCGCTTATGTGCTACGCGTAGTTAATTTAAGAATCCATACTCGAAAAGGCTACAAGTCTGCAAAAACACTGCCCTCGGAATTGCCACGGAATTTTCCATATTAATTAGTTATGCAAAACAGCTCAATATAAAGGAGCATATAGAAAAGGTAAACAGTTTTTGCTGATTTGCCGGAAACTGACACCCTGGCAAGCAACTGGTTAATATTCGGCACTTAAAAACATTAACAATCAATATTATTGAAATCGTTTAGCACTGT
>JARSSU010045391.1:0-12371 GCA_029619165.1 Eurosta solidaginis | reverse complement strand
AAATTTATAATTAACCTAGCTTTAAGACAAACACATATGAATGTAGCGTGGACTGCAGAGTCCCATATTGAAGTTTCTTTTTTTGAATTCACTCTTTGTGAATAATTACCTGATAATGCATGCACATATTTACCTACATTTATGCGTATGCCTGATATTATATTTAACGAGTGACTAGTATGCATTATCAGGCATCGCCATACATACATATACGAGGATATTTATTTAAAAGGGAATTTATTTCCACTCAAAATATTAATTGATAATGAGCCTAGATTAAGGTAGTCCGCTATGGACGCGAGTTACGGAAGTTCGCATTGAAGTTTTCTAGAGTTTAGTCTGTTGAACAACCAACCAATGACAAATACACCACCTGCACTTGCGAATAGCGTAACATCATACCCAATGTGAGGGTAACACGCGTCGATAAACACGCTGGTGTTCATATATGCATAAAATGTTTCTTAACACGAATATAATACAACTAATAATTAATAACGGCTCTGATTTAAGGCAACCTAGCAGGAAGTAAAATAAAGAAATGTAGATTGAAAGATTTTTTTTTGAGAGAATTAGTAATAAGCCTGCAGAAAGAACTTATGATAGAGGAAATTTATAGCAGCAGTAGTTCGATAAGATGAAGGAGTAAATCTGTATACTAGATAATAAGGGATACACAATAAACGAAATGAGCTTTGTAGATATTAACCAAGTGGTGTGTGATGATTGGGTGGGTGAAGTGGGTGATCACTTCGGCTAGACAGACGGACGCATGGACATAGGTTCGATGTTAGGGTCGACTAATACTGGGCCACGGCGACAATGATAGGGAGGGAAATAATGAAGGCAGAAGGGCCAATCTCGATCTTATGGAGATAAACTGCATCGACGATGAAGGCGCATCATGAGAGTGGACACTCGAGTTGAAGGGTAGGTATTTTCCATCGATATAGAACAAGGGTACGAAATCTTTCCTTTTTGTTATCAACCTGTGGTTAATTGTCACGGCATCGATCCACACAGACCCACCCCAATCCGGCGAGCTCAGTCGATAAAGCAAGCGTACCCAGCGGATCGTCAGGCCATAGCTTCTCCTTGTTTGAGACGCCCTTAGCCATAACCCAGGTAACCTTACTGGTGGTAGGCAACACCAATAGTAGCTAAGCGAATAGAGTCATAACCGTAACAATTTCAAACAAAAATTTTTAAGTTTTAAACTTTATTCATAATATTAATGTACATGTCTACTACTATGGCAGTCGCTTGCATATACTATTTCAATATTTAAAAAAAATTAAGTTCTGAAAAATGCAACCTTGTCACATACATTCTCAAACACGGTTGACAAACCATGTTTCCATTTGCGACCAAAATTCATCGAAAAAAGAAACAGACCTCAAAAAAAAATTACCAAATTTTAGTTTTATTTTATGGTATACAAACAATTCGGCAAATTACTAGGAAGTCGTATCGTTATAAAAGCAAAAATGTTCGGATGTTTCCGTTGCTTCCTATATAAAATATTAATAAAGGAGACACTTGGCTTTAATTCGAACTGCACAAACAAAAATAAAGTGTACCTCTAGGTATACATTTCCACATTTCTCGGAAAAGACTATGTCTTTCACCAACCAAACGTGTGACCCCAGTTTAGCTTGATTGCAATGAAATAAAATGTATAGCGCAGTTAGATTTTAGTAAAGAACGGTTAAAAAATTTGCGTTCTGGCCAACTCTGTAAATCGTAAATGAAACGAAGCAATGTTTTAATGCTATATTTATAGATGTTTACTTTTTCCCTGACAGTCTAAACTTCATACCAGAGCCTGGATTCAGTAAGTGTGAGTTTGAGCTCAGACTAAACATCAAGCTTTAGACGCTGTGTAATAACTGAATACCGATCGAAATATCTAACCACTAAAACGAGTGTTTTTTCTGATAAGTCTGTTGTTTCAGCAAAAATTAATGACAATGTGTTTGCCCGAACATTCAACACTTACCTTTTAATGCCTCGCCTAAATTATCTCCCAGGTGAAATGTCATTGTTCTGCTGGCTCATTCCATTTCAAGACACCCGGTCCGCGCAGGACATGATTTTTGATTTCGATGAAATTTTAATATGTTGTTCTTTGGTCAAAATAATGAAACACGTGTTTTTTTTTGCCTCAAAAAATTTTTTTCGGATTTATCGGCAATTGAATTCCATAAAATGCAATCGGTATTTTATTCACCTATTTTTTCAACTGTCAATAACTTTGTCAAAAATAACCGATTCTCATGATTTTTTCTTTGAAATGTTCGTTATTACTTTTAATTTTATATAAATTTATAAACAATTGCATATAGTTAAAAAAAAATATTTTTTTAGTATTTAGTAAAAATTTATGACTTTTTTTCAAAAATTAATATTTCAAAAAAAACGGTTATTGTTTTTTGTTTAAACTTTTTCTATATCGAGTGAGCAGTTTATATTTCAACTTGGGTAAATATCCATTAGCCAACGCTCGTTGTTTTCGAAATATGAATTTTTGAATATTAAACTTTTTTTCGCCATATATTGATGCAATACATATCAGCATACAAGGCGATCAATGCCAAATGCTTAAAATTAATTAAAATATCACATTTATTATTGAAAACATTCATTTGTTATTATTTTTCAGAATATGGCAAAATATTTCACTAAACCTCCAATACCGTCACAAGAGTCTTTGCCATGTCCCTGTTACAAAATCACTGTAATTCTGAAAAATAATAACAAATGAATGTTTTCAATAATAAATGTGATATTTTAATTAATTTTAAGCATTTGGCATTGATCGCCTTGTATGCTGATATGTATTGCATCAATATATGGCGAAAAAAAGTTTAATATTCAAAAATTCATATTTAGAAAACAACGAGCTGTGGCTAATGGATATTTACCCAAGTTGAAATATAAACTGCTCACTCGATATAGAAAAAGTTTAAATAAAAACCAATAACCGTTTTTTGAAATATTAATTTTTGAAAAAAATTCATAAATTTTACTAAATACTAAAAAAAATAATTTTTTTTTAACTATATGCAATTGTTTATAAATTTATATAAAATTAAAAGTATTAACGAACATTTCAAAGAAAAAATCATGAGAATCGGTTAATTTTATTGTATGCTGTAATGCATTGCATCAATAAATGGGGGAAAAAATGTTTAATATTCAAAAATTCATATCTCGAAAACAACAAGTTTTGGCTAATTGACATTTAGCCGAGTTGAAATATGAACTGTTTACTCAATATGGAAAAAGTTTAAGCAAAAAAAAGATAACGTTTTTTGAGAAATAAATTTTTGAAAGAAGTCATAAATTTTTACTAAATACTAAACAAAAAATTTTTTTTAAACTATATGCTATTGTATATAAAGTTATATAAAAGTAAACTATAATTGTATAGTCTCGCACGGTTGCGTGAAGCACGGAGAATATATATATTTGAAGAAAAGAAATAAAAAGGCAAATGGTTGTATTACTATGATGACAATAATTAGTTATATTTTGTGTTAAGTTGGCACAATAATTTACCTTTGCATAAATTGTGATGTGGCGGGACCGCAGCAGTTGACCTTCTTCCTTCGTGGTTGAAATTGAACAGCAAAATGGAAAGTGATCTCCGTGTTGACGAACCGGAGATCGTGCGGGGGTTTTCCAAGGGATATTTGTTATCCGATGGAAAACTCAGTTACCCGTGTTAGTGTTGCATATATGTGAACATACATGAATGTGTATGCATGTGGGTGTGCAGTACATGAAAGTATGTATGAATGTATTTGCACTAAATAAATTATGTATTAGAGTGGCCGTGTTTGCAGTATAAAAATATTTAGGTCCTGACCTAAACATGCCGGCCCCCTTGCGGTAAGCAACATCTTAAAATGAAGGAAGGTCATGCTGAAGCGGTCACGCGCACGTATTACTTAAAACTAGATACAATATGTTTGTATTATTGAATGAAAACTTGTTGGCTGATCACGTCCGGACTTGTTTGCATATAGCAGCCGCTGTAGGAAAAAGAAGCAACATATTAAAGCTGAAAACAAGAACGGGTTATAATTCAACGCACATTATACAGTATACATATTTGGACTGTATTTATCTCTTTTGTGTTCCGAGATTTTTCGTAGTCTGGACGTCTGCGTTCCAGATTTCGACGAATGTAAATTAATTTTCCATCTGGACAAAGAGCCAAGTCTCTGTTCCAGATTTTAACTTTATGAGGTTAAATGTTATATCCAGACGAAGAGGACGTGTCTCCGTGCCAGATTGAATTTATTTTGTTATATTATATTTGAATTTTAATTTTCGGTTTTATTAAAAAAAAATAATTTTGGTTGGGTGGCGAACGCTGAATGGCATATGTATATGAATTTTATTTTTTTTTATTCGTATTGACCCTCTGACAGGCGCTTATAGCAGATGCAATGTGCAGGGAATTATGGGTTGTCCAAAGTTCCTGCAGTGATGCATTTGCAATAGCGAAAAGGAATGACCGTGTGAGTGCACAACTGTTTATCGACGGGTTATTGATCACTTTCTAAATGCTCCCTGAGTACATCCTATGTCTCCTTTATATTAAATTTCGTATTTCTGCATTGGAATCATACGTATAAAATGACTAAATTACACTTGCGAGTGATTAATGCATAATTTCTACTGAATACAGCCCTTTCATTCGATACTCATATCGTAAAAAATTCTAAAGTCACCCCTGGTCCACCTTTATGGCGATATCTCGAAAAGGCGTCCACCTATAGAACTAAGGCCCACTCCCTTTTAAAATACTCGTTAACACCTTTCAATGATACCCATATCGTACAAACAAATTCTAGAGTCATCCCTGGTCCAGCTTTATGGCGATATCTCGAAAAGGCGTCCACCCATAGAACTAAGGCCCACCCACTTTTAAAATACTCATGAGCACCTTTTATTTGATACCCATATCGTACAAATTAATTCTAGAGTCCCACCTGGTCCACCTTTATGGAAATATCTCGAAAAGGCGTCCACCATAGAACTAAGGCCCACTCCCTTTTAAATACTCATTAACACCTTTTATTTGGTACCCATATCGTACAAACTAATTCTAGAGTCACCCCTGGTCCACCTTTATAACGATATCCCGAAAAGGCGTCCACATATAGAACTAAGGCCCACTACCTTTTAAAATACTCATAACACCTTTCATTTGATACCCATATCGTACAAATAAATTCCAGAGTCACCCTGGTCCACCTTTATGGCGATATCTCGAAAAGGCGTCCACCTATAGAACTAAGCCCCACTCCCTTTTAAAATACTCATTAACACCTTTCATTTGATACCCATATCGTACAAACAAATTCTAGAGTCACCCATGGTCCACCTTTATGGCGATATCTCAAAAAGCCGTCCACCCCATAGAACTAAGGCCCACTCCGTTTTTAAATACTCATTAACACCTTTCATTTGATACCCATTTGTCTCCGTAGCTCTCAACTGAGTATGTAATGTTCGGTTACACCCGAACTTAGCCTTCCTTGTTATTAAATAAATTCTTTCCCTTTTATAGTTATTTACTTAACCTATACATTCATAATTATCTTAATACTAATAAACTAAAAATATGTACATTGGTAATGCGGTATGCATACATGTAGGTTTTTATACATGCTCCGTACACATGTAGATTTGCATGCATGCTTGCATACATGTAGATTTGCATGCATGCTTGCATACATGTAGATTTGTATGCATGCTAGCATACATGTAGATTTGTATGCCTGCTTGCATACATGTAGATTTGTATGCCTGCTTGCAACGTCAGCAGATCAATGCGAGTAATTTGGTTAATGCTATGCATACATGTAGGTTTGTATGCATGTTTGCAAAGTCAGCAGATCAATGTGAGTATTTGGTTAATTCCCATTATTAGTTGTATGTAAATAATAAGCAGAATTTATTAGCTGTGAACGGACAAGGGTTTCATATTCGGCATTCCATTGATGTTCGCTAACCGCTGGTTAGTTCAATAATTTATGTTGTATAATATTGTTATGTGATTATTACTAAAATATATTTGGCATAGAAGTGCATGATGCGTAATGCCGCAAGTGTATTACATAGGTGGGTATGACGCATAATGCTATAAAAGTCCCCGCTGCAACGGCTGCGCGAAATTATCAGAGCTAACTTCTGCCAAAATTGTCTTTCGATGGTGCATCGCGCTAGAGACTGCACGAGTAGGGGCAGGTGCCGAAGATGTGGTAGCAACCATCATACCACACTGCACCTTTCAATGGAAGACATTTCAACGGAGCCAGAGCAGCCCAAGAGCTGGAACCAGCTGTCTTAGAAGAGGAAGAGGAGGGCTATGAAAGGATGCCCACGACGCAACAGGTGGACGACGGGACTATGGATGAGGCGCTGTCTCTCCATGCGTCTGAGTCGCCCTTTACAGAGAATCCACAGATACCATCGGGGAGTAGAGCGGGCTCCCATAAAGTTCGAGACAAACACTAGGGATCGTACCCACGGCCGTTTCGACCACTATTAGCGCATTAAAGACGAGAGGAAAGTGGAGCGGGATCACGGCTTTCCGCCCACCCACGCAACGACACCTGCGTAGACTGGCCCATCGGCCGCGCCAGCTACGCGCTATTCGAAACTCGCACGAACACAACCGAGACGGTAGATTGGCCACTCGGCCGCGCAAGCTAACACAACACAGTTCATTTAGGAACGGAATCATTCCGGCCCACACTTCAGCCGGCCCAACCCTCGCCCAATGGCTACTCTGGCGCCAACTGCAGTCGTGAAGGTGGAAGCCGGGGGCGGTTGCACCTCTTTCGTGCACTCCTTGATGTATGTTGCCCCCACACAACGATCGACCGTAGGCTGGCGCGAGAATTAGCACTGTCGACGACACACGCCGCCGGCGAAACCGGCTGTATCGACCCCAGCGTCGCGGCTCCATACGAGCATATTCGTCTGGCGGATCCCCATTTTTAAGCGTCCACACCAATTCACCTCGTTCTTGGCGGGGACGTTTACGTCGAAATCATAACGCCGGGCACATACCACCATCCTTCGGATCGCTGGGTACTCTCGGGGACCCTATTTAGCATATTATAAGTTTACACATGTAATAGTACTTTTATCGAAATAAATGAACTTTTATGTCAACCACAAGAAATATGAACACGTATATCTTCTTACTTCTTTTCTCAAACCCTAGCTGTAGGCAAACATGGCTCGTCAACCTCTAACCATGATGAGACCAATAGCGAATGACCGAGGCATCATCAACCAAGCTTGCACACTACGAAAACCATCTTGCGTGCCGCCAAGCAGGTGGACTGGCCGTCGCTAGGCAGCTCAAGTCAAATTTATTGCAGTTTGCATAGGGAATAACAACACATCTCAGTTCTCTAATATCAGTTGATTCTCGCTTCACTGTGTTCATGTGTCCAGTTGGAGTCATTGTTTACTATATAGTTTTGCAGCTTAAATTGAGGTATATTGCGAATAGAGTGGAAGATAGTAAAAGCAGAAGAATAGTTGCAAACGTGACTTGGCGAGGGAAGTCGGCAGTACTAAGTTTATATCTGGTGCCGAGCCTTAAGCAATCACTCTATCTAGGCATGGATTTTGGGAAGCATTCGATTACTTCCGACAGTGGTCTCGGGGATAAGTGCAGAGCACTCTGGGATGGTCGAGCTAACGCCAAGGAAACTGCGAGAGTTAGAGAATATCAAAAGCCTTTTTCCATCATCCGCAAAACTTGGACTGGGGAAGACGCATCTGACAGAACACCAGATCGAAGTTTACGATGAGACGGTGCCTGTAAAGCAGCGGTATTACCCCATGTCACCCGTTAAGCAAAGGTGTGCATATGAGGAAATAGACTGAATGCTTAGCCTCGGCGTCATAGAAGAGAGCGATAGCGCGTGGAGCTCTCCAATTGTGTTAGTACAAAAACCTGGAAAAACCGGATTGCGTGGACATGCGAAAGCTCAATCAGCGTACGAAGAAAGATGCATATCCAACTCAGCATATGGAGGGAATCCTCAGTCTGCTGCGCGATACATTTTTCATAACTGGCATTGACTTGAAGAATGCCTTTTGGCAGATCCCTTTGGAGGAGCAGTTGCGGGACAAAGACAGCCTTCACCGTCCCAGGTCGGCCCCTCTATCACTTTAAAGGATGCCCTTCGGGCTTTGCAATGCCAGTTAAAGGCTGTGTCGACTAATGGATCGTGTTATTCCGACACGATTGACGACCTGCTCGTTTGCTCACCAGATTTTGCGACTCACATGCAGCAGCTCTCGGAAGTGGCCGAATGTCTATCAAAAGCAGGGCTAACCATAAATATGCAGAAATCCAAATTTTGTCAAAAAGAAATCCGATATCTGGGGATTCATCATAGGGCAGGGACAGTTGAAAACCGATCCTAGTAAGGTACAGGCCATGCTTGACTTCCCGATACCAAAATTCCTAAAGCTACTTAGGCGATTCCTTGGGCTAACACGGTGGTACAAAAGATTCATCCCAAACTTTGGCACCATTTCGGCACCACTTACGAACTGCTTAAGAAAAGGAAGGTTTAGCATGACATCCGAGGCCATTGTCGCATTCGAGCAGCTCAAAAACGACTTGGCTTCGCCAAAGGGTCCTAGTAAATCCCGACTTTTCAAAACACTTTTCATTCAGTGCGACGCGTCCACTACGGACATCGGAGCCGTAATTTTCCAGCTGGATGATGAGGGAATGAGCGACCAATTTCGTACATATCCCAGAAACTGAATTCAGCACAAAGAAATTATACGATAACCGAACTCGAGTGCCTGGCCACTGTAATGAGTGTGAAGAAGTTTCGTCCTTACGTCGACGGTACCCCATTCACGATCATCACAGATCACATGAGCCTCAAATGGCTTATGAGCCAACAAGACCTTTCCGGGCGACTAGCACGGTGGAGCCCCAAACTACAGGGCTTTGACTTTACGATAACCCATCGGAAAGGAGCGCAGAACATCGTACCAGATGCACTAAGTAGAGTAGACATGGACGAAATAGATGGAACAGAACTCGTGACGGATATATCGCTGGATGATGAGGAATTTCAATCGGAGAGCTATCAGCAGCTGGTGAAGGCGATGGAGGAGAACACTGAGCGACTACCGGATGTGAAAGTCGTGGACAAGGTAATCTTTAAGCGGACAGGATTTAGGAGAGGCGAAGAGGGTGGAAGACAGCCTCTGGAAAATATGGGTGCCAGAAGGACTAAGGAATGAACTGATTAGGCGTTTGCACAGCGGAGTAGCAGCGGGCCACGGAGGCATGTACAAAACCGTACATCGTCTGCAAAGCAGGTACTATTGGCCGGGATGGTCGCGGCAGTGCGAAGCTTCATAGGACAGTGCGAGATATGCAAGTGCAGCAAGGCGTCGAGCCAGGTAAGCCGTCCGCTAATGGGAGCGCGAAGCGAAACAGAAAGAGTATTTCAGCGGCTATATATTGATGTTTGTGGGCCATATCCGCGCTAGCATGAGGGAAATTGTTATATATATGTAGTACTCGATCACTATTCAAAATTTCCACTGCTGAAACCTATGAGGAGTGCTACGGCCAAAGGGGTGATCCGATACCTTGAAAACGAGGTATTCCATGATTTTGGGATCCCGTAGTTCGTGCATTCGGACAACGGCCGACACTTCATTTCTGAGACATTTCAAGACTCCCTTACGGGGTCGGCATTCAGCATGTAAGAACGGCGGTGTACTCGCCTCAGTCAAATGCCTCGGAAAGGGTCAACGGTCATTCCTAGCCATATCAGGTCATACATCGAGGAGGGGGACCAAAGGGACACGCACATATCCAAAGCAGCCTTCGCACTCCGTAGCGCAGTTCAGGAGGCTATTCGAATGGAGCCATATAGAGCGGTCTTTGGCCAAAGCATGATCCAGCATGGAGAAGCCTATGCAATGCTTCGCAAAATCGATCAGGTCACCGATTCGGATACGGAGCTCGTACCCAGAGGTCTTCGACTCAACCTGCTAAGGGACAGGATATCTCGAAGTCTGAAGTTGGCGCATGAGAAGGGCCGCAACGTTTACAACACGCGAGCCAGACCTATAACATACACAGTGGGGCAAATCGTGTATCGGAGAAGCTTTCGGCAAAGTAACGCGGTGCAGGGTTTCAATGCGAAATTGTCTTCGAAGTTTACCAGGGCAGTGGTTTGGGCGACGTGTCGGTCAATGTTTGTACGAGTTGGCGGATATTAAGGGCAGGATCCTGGGCGTTTACCACGCCAAAGATATCAGGGTTTGACGTAGGGACGCGGGTGTGAGCCCCACATGAATGAACATCTCCCTCTTTCGAGCTCATCTACTCACCAAAAGCCTCCTCGATTAACTCGCCCTGTTACGTGAGATGTGCATCAGCCTTTAGGTAAGTCGGAAGAGAAAATCTTTCAAAGTTGGTACAACTATGCGTTACATATAAATTCACAAAAATTTGCGAACACACCATGCTTGCAAATGGCTGTCACAAGCAGCCAAATGAACAACAAGCAAAAAGGAGCCCGAAGGTAAGAATGGTTAAGTCTCATTTGAAAATGATAATTACAAGCAAATAAATTTCTCTTGTGCAGAAATATATGCATGCGTGCAGCAAGTCCGCATCCAGAACACTCAAACAGGAGAGCAGGTAGCAGATTCACCACAAAAGGGTAGAAAAAGCACGATCACACCGCCGCTCGCAAATTGCGTCATAGCATCCACATAGCGGCACAGCGAGCAAACACCCTGAGGTATTCAGCAGCGTACACCACAACACTTGAAAATATACCCACAACAAACAATAGCAAATTCAGCAGCGTACCTCTCAACACACAAGTACGCAACAAACGACAACAAATTCGGCGGCCACTCAGTAGCACTGGCCCAGCAAATCTAACCATAAGGCCATATTTATGGTACTGACATCTGAGCAGAATATTAAGTGAGATACATATGTAAGCCTGGTGAACAAAACAGGTAAGTGTTGTGTTTCGCAGCTTAGGGAAAGCTCGCAAAGGCCGCAAGTGAAACAATCGCCAGCAAGCCAATCCTCAGCATCTGGCGATTGTATGCTCAGTCACAGTAAGCATTTGCATAGCGTGTGGCGTGCTGCCCATTAGATCTTCATGTACATTCCAGGCATGCCCATGCACTAACATATTTCAATTAGAGTGTAGGATCGACGCTTGGTTAGACATTTCCACCACCGTTTACGCGGCACTCCAACACAATCGAGCTACGGCAGGCGCAGACAGTAATAAGCAATACGTACAAGATATTTATAGGTTCGTGCCAGTGAATTGCATGAGCTATGAGCATGCGTTCATAGGATAACAGCGGGTGTGTTTATACACGCATATATCATGCGATAGTAAATAGCTCCTGCAATTCTCTGCTCGTTGTAAATTCCAAATATATATACCTACATATGTGATTGACTTGGGAAACATGAGAAATACTTGTCAAGGCTGCAAGCGCGCAGTGGTGTGGGAATGAGTCTTGGGCTAAAGTAAAAATATAGTGTGCGAATAAAAGCGCACATCCCGCTAGTTTCATATCATAGGCGCCTAGGGTACTAGCTAATAGGGTTAAACAGTTTGGGATTTCCATTGAGAGGATGGGGCAAGACATCCCGTCAATTAGTGGCCATTCCTTTACGTACTGGGTGCAACGTAGTACAACAGTTAAGTGACAATGAATCAATGCACATACAAGTGCATCAATTTTATTCCTATGTAGACGATGGTTTATCAACCGAGTAGATATAGCGACATGCATACCTAAAGTAAGGTCAGGGATCAATAGAAGGATCTCGCTTCATTTATTTTTGTCGTTTTTGGAACAAATTCATTACCAGTGTGTGCACATGCCCATACATTATATATATATATTATATATATATAAGATAGTACTGGCCGGCGATCGATGCATGTTGAATGAAGCAAAGCTGCCTGTTTGTACAGCGATTAGCTCGCGGTAGTAGGCACACTTGTGTCTGCATACATGAACACATTCATTCAGAATGGATTAATGCCACTTAAAATAATAATGTGCGTTGGGTCTACCTGATGCATACACATAGAGATTAATGAAAGGATATTGTCTTCTGTCTTTGAAGAGTTAGTTGAGATTAGATACACTTGCTGGCACTTGTATGATTATTCGATTGACATTACAACCAATAATTCGAAATACCAGGCTTAGGCCGTAGTTAGCACGCGTAATGAGCATAATTACATCCATATATACAAACATATTTATTTAATGCGAACATAGTACAACCAATATGAAAA
>JARSSU010045389.1:0-43317 GCA_029619165.1 Eurosta solidaginis | reverse complement strand
GTTTTCTTCTTTTACAAGGATTTTATAGTGTGTATTAGCTGTGCTTTTTTTACATCTATATACGTATACGCTTAAACTTTCTATGGACTGCTAAGCGTTAAACTGTATCTATTCTTCTGAAATTGCGGCGCAGGAAATTAGTACTCCTAAATTTCAACACGCATTATTCTCAGGTGCAACTGAAATATATGTCTATGTTTGACCTCTACGTATTACCTCTAAAAATGGTGTATGTCCACTATTCACCATAACCGATTCAGCTATAGCTTATACACAATGCCAACTGAGGTTTGTGTCTCCGCTTTTCGGTACCACATGTTCTGTAGCAAGTTGCCGCTAGATGTGAGGATAAGCATGCTTTTTTACACGCAAACGTAGACCCTAAATACGTTTAAAAAAAACAGGGCTATTGATAACGGCTGAGTGGCTAGATGCTAGATCTCATTGTAGTGGTTACGAAGATGTTTCCTTTTCCATATTAGAGGTGGGTCTAGATCATGCAGATATTTTCTAGGATGTCAAAATAAATAAACAAATAAATAAATGTAAGGCGCGATAACCGTCGAAGAGATTTTAGGCCAAGCTTCTCTTCCAATTTACTTCGTGCTTCTTTTTTGTTTTTCTAACAGTACAGTTCTGAATTCAGTACTTTGACGGGCCTGCAGCCTTCTCCAGTGTAAGTTTTTTAGTTCAGTATACCAAACCGGGGATGCGTTGCAAATCAGCGGCTAGTTCATTGCTTTGTTAAGAGCGTTTATTTTTCTTTTGACCAAGTGATCAATGAGGTGGCAGCTTTGCAATAATACTTAGTTTTATATAAACTGGGAATATGATACACTATATATGCACTGAATTCCATCAAAGTGTTTAAAGAAAAAAGAATGTATTTCTTTCTTTAAATGGTTCTCAGCGAAAAGTTGTCTGCTTGCAGATGCCGTACGGAACTCTCATCAAAGATGTATGTAAGCCCTCCCCCGCAAGTTGGAAGAGAAGCTCTGCTTTAATCTCCTCGGCGGCACATCGTGCCTCGAATTTCTCCTTTTTTGTAATACTAGCTAATTACTTTTGGGTCGGTACACAAATTGCACAAATTGTTATAGAAATATTATAAACCGTATGCCAAAGTCTATTGAATACGAAATGAACTGTCTTGCGGGTGTAACTAAGTGCCTCAATTAGAGATCAAGTTTTCAAGACCCTAAGCTTGCTCAGCAGCAACAAATCGTTTAAAGCTCTCTATGTGGAACCATATTTCCGCTGCTGTGCACAAAATTCTTTAATGTGCTACGTAGTTTCGTTGCAATTTCCGCCACCCGCTCCTTGTTTATATTTCACTTCCACTTCCAATGTAAATAATTTGTATCTGTCAAATTCCCATAAACTACAGACAATGCATTTTTGCTGCATTCAATCACCACAACTCAGGCAGTTGCACTTTTATACGTTGTTGTTGTTTATGTTACTCACTTTCAGCAATGCTTTGTCTAGAATTTGCTATTATTCAGTTAAATTGATTTTTTGTTATTGCACTATAAATGTTTCGTTAATAGCAATTCTTAATTTATGGATTTTTGCTAAACGTTTGACATGGAAGTTTATTTTAGATACTGTTTTAAGGTTTTTATGGCAACGAATGTAACAGAACATTACTTAAAAAGCACAGTTTTAAAAATTAAAACTTATACTTGAAACAGAGAAACTATACTATTTTTGAGAAAACACACTTCACGCGAATCGCTTTCCCTGTAAATATGCTTATAGGTTAGTATGTCTGAGTTATGTTTAATTTGCACTTAAAAATTGAGGGTTCAAAATGACCTAAGGTCAAGTTGTATAAAATCTGTGAGAGTTGCATCTTATATATCCTAGAAAATATTGCTCTATTTACGAAGTTGACATTTCATACTATCACTTAAATATCCCTCATTAGTCCTTCCACAGGTTTTTTTTTGCTACAAATTTGGAGAAGCCGAATAAAGCTTTAGCAACATATTGCATCAACATGCAGCAACTTGCTGATGCCTACAGGAAAAATGTGAAAAAGTGGTGGAAGAAAAATTATGGAACATCAAAAAGTTCGTATGTTATTAAGAACCAATATACTCTAAGGCACTGACACATCGTCAAAGTATTGCAGACGCCACCATTCAGAAAATTGAATAGTAACTTTGTTGCAAATTTGCTGTTTTACAGTGTTATTAATAAATGTTAGGTTGAACTTGCCGGTCAATACAGACCTCACATAGACTGAATGTGTCCATAGTTTTACCAGAATTCGTTTGACTTATGAACGTTATAGCACAACTCCGTCCTTCTGGCAAATTCTAGAACTTTTCTGCGAGATCTGGCAACTCTGCGGCCCCTAATAAATGAAGCCTTGACCTGGAGAACGCAGGACATGAACACAGAATGTGCTTATAAGCATGTGACGCCAGAAAGCAGTGTCCAGTTGGTATGCCCATCGTGAGCCTTAAGTGTTCTCTCTTCAGGGATATGAGCCACTCTGTGAGTCTAATATCGTAGGCTTTGCACATGATCTTAGAAATCTTTCAGCCTCGCGCCTTTGTCCACGCCTATCCTACTTGATGGATCATATGCAGCTCCTGTCTGCTCTTAATTTCTACCAAACGTATTGGGACGCCTATTATCGTTTCAACAAGTGTTGCACCCTCCTTTGCCAAATTATCGGCCTTTTCGTTACATTCTAGCTAGATAACTGGTTATACATGTGACATGGGTTCGGTAACAACAACTCGATTGGTAAAAGAAGTTCACTATAAAATAAAGTTCTCTTCACACTACTCGAACAAGATAGAAATGCAATAGATAAGGATGTGCAGATGATGTAGTTACGGCAGCATCAGAACCACTATTTTCGACATTAAGGGAAATCCTAAGAGATCCACATAGAAAGTTGCAGGCCTGCTTAATAAAACCTACGTTGCACAGTACTATTGCAAAGGAATAGTCAGAATTAACTGCGGCTTAAAATTAAACTAATAATGTGGATATACACAACTGTTACCTAGAAAATCAATACGATATCCAAAAGATGAAAAAGGCACAACAGCCTGTGTAGGGCTAACGGACACCGTCCGTCGTACACGACAAATGCGATAAACACAATACCAGACCAATAACCCTGTAAGGATTTGCACTTGTTTCGAACTAGTGCAGAACTTCGCCATTAAAAGACGATACGTTCCAATTCTTTCCACTGCAAGTTCTTTAAACTGAGACTTTTAACATTAAGATGTCCTAAGAAATGGCGTGTGAAGACATTTTGAACGCGTTCATAATTAGTTTACTCGTAAGTGGCTCTGGAAGTTGTCTGTTGTTAGTTAATTTAATTGCAAATGGCACACACATCAGTGCTGTTGGTAGAAGTGTATCTGCATCCGTTTGGCACAAGTTCGGCGGTAGTCATTAGACCTGTAGTGCGAATCTGTCACTTTGCGGTATTGTCTCCAACTTTCTCTGCAGGGTTGCTAGCGAATGCTGCTCTATTTCACCATTTGATCTTATTCAATACGTTTGTATGTATACATGTGCTGTGGTGGATGATCTCGCTAAAGGGGTGCTCGAATGTTTGGTTCACAGCGAACAAACACGTTTTTTTTATAAATCCTTACTTAGACGTTTTTAAATCACATAAGAAAGGAATTAACTACAAAAGTGGGTTTTTCTTAGTGCGATTGCAAATAAGAAATAACTCATTCGAGTGATTGGTATTTGATTTATAGCTATGTTAATAACAATTTTATCATTTTCACCACACATTGGCAAACTACATACCACGTACTTTTTATTGATTCTTCACATTATACAGAAAATAACCTTCCCACAAGCTTTAAAATAAAAAAAATATCAAAAAAACCTTTCTGTGCGGCGCGATTACATTCAATGCCTGTTTAGCGATTTTATTTTAAAATATGCGGAATGCTGACTTTTCACCATTTGATCTAGTTAAGCATGTATGCATTCATGTTATGTGGAGTAATTATTTCGCTGAACGCCTTTTTGATTGTTTGGTTCACAGCGAACAAACACACAAAATCGTGTTTTGCTAGAAAAAATTACATTTTTGACCAAAAAAATGTTGGTTATTTAGAAAAAATCAATTTTTTCTGATACAAAGCGAAAGTAGATATCTCAGAGTTTAATTGCAAATAAGAAATATTTCAATGGCGTGATTCTTGTTTGATTTACAGCTGTGTTAACCACAATTTAATATGATTTTTCACCAAGTTTTAGTGAATTGCCACGCTCCTTTTATAGAAGCCTTCACTTTAAATTCACATTATATTTGAAATGCAATAAACCGTTTTTAAATCGGAGCTTTTTGTGCAAGTCCAAAAAGATCTACGATACAAGAATTAGTGTTTGCCTTTTTTTGCAACAAATAGGTTAGTCTAGGATGAACAAGGGATGAGTCGCAAAGAAGTATGCTACTGCAGCCAGTTTTCATCTTTCTATATGGAGTTATCCCTTTCGTTTAGGGCAAGTCGATGAGTTATATGATCTTTGCGCAGATATGACGATAGTCCCAAGAAAGTATTTGAGTCGACATTGCAGTTTGGAAACAAAGGAAAGGGGAGACCTCCACTGAAGGGATAAGTGGAGGAAGACTTGATCTCGCTTGGTGCGCCCAATTGGTGTCAGTTATAGGGAAAGAGGGATAAAATCGCTTAGCCGGTTAAGCGTCAGCTAATGATGATGCTGTTAAACATATACACTACAATTATAAATACTGAATGTTTTGCTATTAATTATTTTGTGAAATAAATTTCTCCTAATTTATTTTATTTTTCTATAAAGTCATATAATTTATTGAATATCTTTAATTGGAGTAAATTTCTTAAGCAGCGCCAGCTGAATACAATAAATTTTTTTCCCATTTGCATATAAATATTTTTTCCTCTTGTTAGCACATTACTTACCTTTTAATGATGAAGAATTTATGTATAAAATTTAGAACACCCAACTACATACGAACATACGAATTTATGTAGTAGTCAAATTAAGGCTCGAATTTTCTTACTTAGCCGCTTCATTAGTAAGAGATTATCTTCATTAATGAGCAACATGAATACAAAACTAGCTAATGAATTTTATTATCTTATTAATCGTTAAGGCAATAAATTCAAAAATATAAGAGAGTTATAAATTGAGAGAAAATTGATTGTTGAAAAGAGAAAGTTCTTGACATGAAAAGAAAAATAAAAATATCAAATTAAGTGAAAATGTTTCTTAAAAAAATAATAGAGAAATTGTTCATGGAAACTATGCGCTTTTGTTTAAATTTTTTTTTCCTAAGAATTTTATCTCTAAAAAATTATAATGCTGGTATTAATCTACAAATGCTCATGGCTGATAAATAAAAAATAGAATCGTGCTTTCGACTATGAAGTGACTGAGACATGAAATCGAATTGCAACAAAAAGCATTTCTTTCATACGTCGAAAATTCTACCAAATGTTAACGGTTATTTTATGCGCTTGTTAACCCAAAAGTGGCCGCAAAATGTCAACATCATAATTTATCACTCCCACACAACAACAGCAGCGGCCTGTTTATAGCGCACTGACAAACAAATATTGATAAGCGTTACACAACCGTTACTGCATCAAATGTACTACATTTAACCTATAAATGGACAAATGTAAATTTGTTTAAGTGCTGATATACATATGTATGTATGTATGTGGTCATACAGTGACTAAAAATGAAAATGGAACAAAAAGAAACTTTAAAAAGGAGAGCGTCTTTATTTATACTTCAAGGCATAACAACAATTCAAGTTTTGAATTTATCGAAATAATTTTGAAAGCCAAAACCAAAAAAAAAGACATTAATACCAAGTACTCTTATAGTTTGATGTGCAAGCATATTCGTGTTCATCTAGAGCTCGCCCAGGGGTTGTAGTTGAACTATAACAGAGGTAACCTTACCGGAAATCAATAGTTTCAGAAGATCTTCGTCGGCTTCGTCGGAAGCGAAATAATATTTTCGAAACATCGGTTTTTATCGGCATGTTATTACTGAGTCATCGTATTCTTATTGATTTCTTATCGGCTTGTTATCGATGGGTTACAGATGTGTCATCGATTTTATATTGAAAAAACTTGGATATCTGATTTATAACAAACTGATGATGCATTATTTTAAAATCAATAACACGACGACAATAAACTAGTAACACTCAAATGAAAAGTCAATAAATTGTTTATAACAAATCGATTACTTTCTAACAGCAAACCGATTACTTTTGGTTTATTAATCGATAGATTTTCGATAGCAAAAAGATAAATTTTCCATAACAAATCTATAGTTTTTCGAAAAAAATATCGATAACCTTTTGAAAGCAAAACGATATAAATTGGTAACACCAAGATAACTTATCTATAAGAATATAATAAGCGGCTTATAAAATTATAACACTCCGATAACAGCTTTATAGCGTTTCGACACCAAATAGATAACTTTTTGATAAATACCGATAACTGTACCATAAACATTCGTTAATTTTTCGATAATAAATGGATAAATTTCCGACAAAAATTCGATAACTTTTCGAAAACAGATCGATAGCACGCCGATAACAAATTTTCAACACTTCGATTAAATTCAGAAAGTGTTTAAACACTCCGTAAAAGATTTGGTGCACCAAATAGCCCTACTAAAGACAGCAGCAATTGGTTCCAGGAGAAACTACATCAAAATTGCGTCCGGTAAGCTACTTGGGATCGAGTCTCTAGTATCCGAACAGTACAGTAACCAACTGACCTATAGCAAAACGATAACTTTTTTGTAACATATTCATAAATTTCCGATAAATAATAATAATTTTTCGATAATAAATCGATAACATACCGATAACTCGAAAAATCTTATCTAAAAAATCTAAACCTTATCGATAGCAAGTTTATAACAAATCAATAATTCGTCTATGCCTCGTCGAGAGTGTTATCGATGTTGATGGTCCTTTGCCGGATGCAGATCCGGTACGTTCCGGTAACAAGCACCATAAACGTTGGAGTGCAATAACACCATACGCAATAAGGCATGTGGCGTTATTTCCAATTTTTTTGAGAAATAACAGCATATGGCGTTATTTCCAATGCAGATTGGGAATAATCGTACAGATTGGAAATAAAGCCATATAAAAATGCTATCAAATGAGTAATAAAGCCATAATTTAAAATCGTACCCTCTCAAAATCAAAACAGATGGTTGCGCGTCCGGTCCAAACCGAACTCCTATCTTTAACGAATGATAGAAAGAGACGGGGGATGATGAAAGCAATACAGTTAGGTAGAAAATCAGGTGATCACAGCTGTTTATAATTTTGACGCTTAAGCCTAAGATATCACACTTTTCATATCCACAATGCACGTGTTTTCTGTTAATTGTCAAGTATAATCATTGATCTCGATTGAAAAAAAAATATTGTGCAAATGGAAAATAATTTAATTTTAGAATATGTGATAATACCGGGATTTAGAAAATCTTGTAAATTATTATATATAGCAGCAGAAACCCATATTTTCAAATACAAGTACTCTCGTGAATTAGATTACGGTCAACTTGTTACTAATAAATTAAAAAAGTTTAGTTATTATTTCCCGATTTTTTGGATAAACTAAAAAAATATTTTATATATACGTATATATATAAGCGTAACTTGGTATATTAATTAAGGCAGCGTTAATTCGCGGGGCGCCGCGCGGCGCGGATTTCGCGTCCCGCGCCGTTCCCTGCCGCACCCCGGCGCCCCGCCGCGCTGTCAGTCCGTTTCAAACTATGTTATCTTCTTTAGATATAAATTTTGGAAAACGCAATAAGACCATCATTATGTCTTTATTTCCCTTGACATTTGAAATAAGGCCATATCAAAATTATGGTTTTATTTCCAATTGCAACGCGAAATAAAGCCATTATGGCCTTATTGCGTATGGTGTTATTGCACCCACTACATAAACATAATAGCCCGACAATCTGGGGAACGATTTGGTACGACCACAAGCAACCTTCTAGGCCATCCCATTCTCCCACCACCTAGATCTATGTCGAGCTTAGGGTCGCCAGAGCCTCGGCTGTTAATGGAACAGGATTCTCCACGGGTAGGTGATATTGACAATTGGGTTGGAGAAGCTATATATTGCGCAGGTAACCCTTTGAGAGGGTTGCGCTACACAACCCCTTGAATAAATTCGGCGTTTTAGTCGCCTGTTACGAAAGGAATATCAACCGCATGTATATTCTAAGCCCCCTAACCCGCTGGTGTTTCTTCCTCCTCTTCGTCTTTTGTTCCTCCCTACATGTACTTTTAACATACAAATATCTTCGATTTGTTCTTCGGTCGTCGTTAATTTCCGTTTAATTCGTTCCCTGAAATCGCTCATATAAACTCATCCATGAACATTGGTCCCACATTGCGTTGCAGTGTGATGACTACACTTGCGCTTACACTCCCTACAACCCCCTCCCCTTACTTCCGCATTGCTCTTTACGTCTCCTCTTTCACTACTTCAATTCTCTATTTTTTTCCATGCTTCTATGTCCCTCTAGTTTTTCACATCTATACTGACCATTTTCATTCCCGTGGCGGGCATTTTACAAGCGGTTTGCTTCTCGTCTTCCCCACCCCCAACTCGATAACTTTTCGACTTTCTGCCCCCACTTCCCCTTTGCTACTCTTCATCTTCCTCTCAACATCCCTACCATAACTCACTTCTTGTTTGATTACCTACTCCTCCACTGCCTTATCCTTTGTCTTTTCAGTACTCTTTCTGTTCTGCCCTCCATTTTCCTCTAAGTTTCTTTCGTTTTCCGTAACCCGCTCCGTTTGCTAGCCGTTCTTTCAGCTCCCTCCTTTGTTCCCCTTATCCTTTTTTTCTTTCAGCTCACCCTCTTTTACCCGCCTCTTTCACGTTATTTCCCTTCCCTTTGGGCTTTCTCTTCATTTTACTCTTCAGCTTACTCTTCTTCTCGTTCTCCATTTCTCCCACTCGTCTTTCACTTTATTTCCCTTCACTTCACTCTTCCACTTAACGTTCTTGTTGTTCACCCTTTTCCCAATATCTCTCCCTCTCTCTTTCTACACACTACCCCGTTCTCTTATCTTTCTCTGTAATCCCTTTTCTTGCCACTCCCTTAAATTCGACTGTTCAAGCAACAGCACGGTTGTCGTTTGTAAATGTTAAACAAATTTTATATATAAAATGTGGCAACAACAACCATGTTGCATGTTAACCCTGCTCCATGCCCTATTCATGCTTCTCAATTTTACCTCAATCGAGGCAAATTGACATTTATTTCATTTTAGGTATTTGCATGATTGTGACTTTGAATATTCAACTTTGCCTTTTTACAAAAAACTATTTTATAGCTGTTTCTTGCCGATATGTAAGCTGACAACCGTGCGCAATTCAAGTTATATTCTGAGTACGTGTGTTGCCGTTAATGAAAGCACACTGCTTTAATTATAATTTGAGTATTTACATTGTCAACAGCAAGTTCGTGAGCATGCGCAGAGGCAAATGCGATCCAAGAGCAAACAAAAAGAATAAAAAAACAAGTAAGGAAGGCTAAGTTCGGGTGTAACCGAACATTACATACTCAGTTGAGAGCTATGGATACAAAATAAGGAAAATCACCATGTAGGAAAATGAACCTAGGGTAACCCTGGAATGTGGTTGTATGACATGTGTATCAAATGGAAGGTATTAAAGAGTATTTTAAGAGAGAGTAGGCCATAGTTCTATGGATGGACGCCATTTAGGGATATCGCCATAAAGGCGAACCAGGGCTGACTCTAGAATTTGTTTGTACGATATGGGTATCAAATGAAAGGTGTTACTGAGCATTTTAAGATGGAGTGGGCCTTAGGTCTATCGGTGGACGCCTTTTCGAGATATTGCCATTAAGGTGGACCAGGGGTGACTCTAGAATGTGTTTGTACGATATGGGTATCAAATGAAAGGTGGTAATGAGTATTTTAAAAGGGAATGGGCTTTAGTTCTATAGGTGAACGCCTTTTCGGGAAATCGCCATAAAGGTGGACCAGGAGTGACTCTAGAATATGTTTGTACGATATGGGTATCAAATGAAAGCTGTTAATGAGTATTTTGAAAAGGAGTGATCCTTAGTTCCATAGGTGGACGCCGTTTCGAGATATCGCCATAAAGGTGGACCAGGGTTGTCTCTAGAATGTGTTTGTACGACATGGGAATCAAATTAATGGGTGTTACTGAGCATTTTAAGAGGGAGTGGGCATTAGGTCTATAGGTGGACGCCTTTTCGAGATATCGCCATTAGGGTGGGTCAGGGGTGACTCTAGAATGTCTTTGTACGATATGGATATCAAATTAAAGGTATTAATGAGGGTTTTAAAAGCGAGTGGCCCTTAGATGTATATGTGAAGTCGTTCTCGCGATATCGACCAAAATGTGGACCAGGTGATCCAGAAAATCATCTGTCGGGTACTGCTAATTTATTTATATATGCAATACCACTAGCAGAATTCCTGCCAAGATTCCAAGGGCTGTTGATTTCGCCTTGTAGAACTTTTTCATTTTCTTCTACTTAATATGGTAGGTGTCACACCCATTTTACAAAGTTTTTTCCAAAGTTATATTTTGCGTCAATAAACCAATTTAGTTAACATGTTTCATCCCTTTTTTCGTATTTGGTATAGAATTATGGCATTTTTTTCATTTTTCGTAATTTTCGATATCGATAAAGTGGGCGTGGTTATGGTCGGATTTCGGCCATTTTTTATACCAAGATAAAGTGAGTTCAGATAAAGTACGTGGGCTAAGTTTAGTAAAGATATATCGGTTTTTGCTCAAGTTATTGTGTTAACGGCTGAGCGGAAGGACAGACGGTGGACTGTGTATAAAAACTGGGCGTGGCTTCCACCGGTTTCGCCCATTTTCACAGAGAACAGTTACCGTCATAGAATCTATGCCCCTACCAAATTTGAGAAGGATTGGTAAATTTGTGTTCGACTTATGGCATTAAAAGTCTTTTGTCAAGAGCTAAATTTAAGCCGCAAGTTTAAGTTGGCTGATCACTGCAGTGTATTCCAAGCGGAAATTGCTGCGATTAAGGATGCGGTGGATGGAATGCTATCCAGTGCTACCACGGTTAGGGAATTTAACATCTACTCTGATAGCCAAGCGGCTATCAAGGCCTTGAGCTCAACTACAGTGCGATCGAGGGTGGTCTGGGAGTGCCTGACCTCGCTTGCGATTGCATCGAATTATTTTACAATTAAGATTATCTGGGTCCCGGGCCATAGTGATATCCCGGATAACTGTCAAGCGGATCTCTTAGCCCGCATCGGTACAACTGAACCGGATGAAGATGGCTGTAGGGATTTCGGGATCTTGCTGGCCACCTGTGGATTGCTCCTCCATAGCTGGGCCTCGAATCAGCTCAGAAAACGTTGGGCGGATACCACGTCTTGCAGGGTAGTAAGATCTTTCTGGCCAAAAGTGGATGGCAGGAGGTCTGCTGAAATAATTGGGTTCACTAAGGCTCACCTATCAATGGTCATTGGGGTTTTGACGGGGCACTGTCCCATGGGTATCCATGCGGTACGTCTCAATATACTGGAAACTCCATCCTGCTGCAGCTGTATGGAGGATGATGAGGTGGAATCACCAAATCACTTTATGCTTGATTGTCCAGCTTTTGCCAGAACTAGGCGAAAGTACTTCGGTCGCGACTCACTTGGATCTCCCGAGGATATATCCAAAGTTGAGATCGGTATCATTCGGAGCTTTATCGTTGCTACCCAACGATTCTCTAAGTAGCTAGATCTAAGTCACCGTTATTTTTGGTGTATGTGGTATCACAACGGACCTTCGTGTTGTCCAAGTGAGCTATCCTTATCAGGGCGGCTACCACCTAACCTATCCTATCCTATCCTATCCTAGTAATAATAGTAACGTTCCTGCCAAATTTCATCATAATATCTTCAACGACTGCCAAATTACAGCTTGCAAAACTTTTAAATTACCTTCTTGTAAAAGTGGGCGGTGCCACGCCCATTGTCCAAAATCTTACTAATTTTCTATTCTGCTTCATAACGTCAACCCATCTACCAAGTTTCATCGCTTTAACCGCCTTTGGCAATGAATTATCGCATTTTTTCGGTTTTTCGAAATTTTCGATATCGAAAAAGTGGGCGTGGTTATAGTCCGATATCGTTCATTTTAAATAGCGATCTGAGATGAGTGCCCAGGAATCTACATACCAAATTTCATCAAGATACCTCAAAATTTACTCAAGTTATCGTGTTAACGGACAGACGGACGGACGGACGGACGGACATGGCTCAATCAAATTTTTTTTCGATACTGATGATTTTGATATATGTAAGTCTATATCTATCTCGATTCCTTTATACCTGTACAACCAACCGTTATCCAATCAAAGTTAATATACTCTGTGAGCTCTGCTCAACTGAGTATAATAAGAAGAGGATGAGGGGTAACGACAGCAGAGGGATATGGGATAGATTTCAAATTCAATTATATGCGATAAATTATTCCAAAAAATCAATCAACAAGACACCTCGTAGACCAACTGCAAACTTAGCTGCTTTTATCTTCTCCTCAAAAGTCCAAATATCCATAACACTCCATTTTTTTTAATTTCATTTCATTTCCATTTGCTTAAAATCAAATTTAGTTCACTTTAAGTGGTTGATCTAAGAAAAATGATTCGATGCGCCAGTGCGCTTGCGCAAAAACGCACAAATTGCAGAGGCCAAGGAAAACAGTTGATTGTAGCACAACAACAATAATGAAAGCATGCACAAAACACCGACACGTGGGGTCGACCCACGCAAAAATTAAACGAAAGCCAAACATTGGAATGACTTCATTAAACGGATGCAAATGACACGTCATGGTTGCGGCTTTTCGCCTCATCAACACACACTGCGGTGGTCTTTCTTACCGCACTGTTTGGCTATTATTATTACCATAACTGTTTTATTCATGTTGTATGTTTTTATTGTACGAAAAACATGTTGGCTATTGGCGGGCGTTCAGTTAGTTTCAAATTTCAACATGTATTTATGGCTATTAATTATAGGTATATGTATGTATGTATGTATGTGCTTGCAAAGATATCAGCTCAGTATATGGACTTAGACAAGTAAATGCATACGCACATGTTCGCATGTGAAATTTTATAAAACCAGCAATAGGATTTGAATCAAAAGCACGTTAATACGTTTATTTGTGAACGTAAAATTGTATTTTGTGCTTACTCGAAGTCATAGATGTGCAGGCGGCAGACGTTTGTTCTGCCCAAAAATTGGATTTCCAATATTTGAAAATAAGTCCTCCCTTACCTCTATCACTCTCTTACCAACCTTCGCTAATTTTTCTTCCATTTTCCCTTATTCTTGTCTTTCTTTTACTCTTTTTTTCTTTTCCTTCTAATTCTACTTCTCCTTCCAACTTCCAAGTTCGTTCCAACTCCCACACAATCTCTGTATCAAATATATAATGGGAAATTCCTTCAACTAGTTGCGGAGATAAAGTAAATGCTTTGCACACAGAGTATATTAACTTTGATTGGATAACGGTTGGTTGTACAGGTATAAGGAAATCGAGATAGATATAGACTTCCATATATCAAAATTATCAGTATCGAAAAAAAATTTGATTGAGCCATGTCAATCCGTCCGTCCGTTAGCACGATAACTTGAGTAAATATTGAGATATCTTCACCAAATTTGGTACGCTAGCTTATCTGGACCCAGAATAGATTGCTATTGAAAATGAGCAAAATCGCATGATAAACACGCCCACTTTTTATATATATAAAATTTTGGAAAATACAAAAAACCTGATAATTTAGTAAATAATACACCTAGAACGGTGGAATTTGATGTGTGCACTGATATTGAGACTCTTGATAAAAATTTGGAAAAATTGTTCAAAATGGGCGTGGCACCGACCACTTATGATAAAATAAATTTTATAAATATTATTAATCATAAATCAAAAATCCTTAAATCTATCGTAACAATATTCGGCAGAGAGGTTGCCTTTACTTTATGGAATGATTTGAGGAAAAATTAACGAAATCGGTTAAGGAACACGCCCACTTTTATATAAAAGATTTTAAAAAGGGTGGTGGACGAATAAAATAAGCTATATCTTTGCAGAAAAGAGCTTTATGTCAATGGTATTTCATTTCCCAAGTGGATTTTTAACAATAAATAGGAAAAACTGCAAATTTAAAAAAATGGGCGTCGCACCACCCCTTTTATGACTAAGCCATTTTCTATGTTGCGGGAGCCATAACTCGAAGAAAAATTTACATATCGTAATGAAATTGTGTACACATATTTACCTTATAGCAGAATATATTTCTAGTAAAAATGGACGGGATCGGTTAAAGACCACGCAACTTAGATATAAAACAAGTTTAAAATGGTCGTAGACTAGAATAATAAGCTATAACTTAACAAAAAATAGTTTTGAATCAATGATATTTCACTTATCAAGTTTCTATTGTAAGAGGAAATGGAGATACATTTTTTTAAACGGGCGGTGCCACGTGTATAGAGAAAAGTAATTTATCTGAAATGAAATGTACAATTGAAGCTCACGCTGAGTATATAATGTTCGGTTACACCCGAACTTAGACACCTTTACTTGTTCTACTTATAACTGTTCTTCCGTTACTTCCTTTATCTACATTCCTCATGCACCGAAACCCATTCTTATGACCATCTCCCCTTCTACTCACACTCCAGCTCGCCCTTCCGCTACCACACCAAATCCCACTCCCCATCCTAAATTTCCTCGTGAATGGAATATCTAAATCAAATTTTAGATACATGCTTCAAATAATTGCGGGCAAATAGCGTATTAAAATTTTTACTAGGAGAGGGCGTGGTACCACCTACTCTTCGAGAATTCTATACAGATTAATATTTAAAAAAATATACTCAGTTATCAATCGTTTGGGCCTAAATTTTTGGGACTAAATTTTTCATGGAATGAAGTTTACCTGGGGGCGTGGCACCGCTCAATTTCCAAAATCATATATAGCCAGAAAAATACAGGGTGACTACGTTAACTGGTTTGAGTACTTTGGACGCGCATCCATTTTTATTTATAGTGTAACGAATTTTGGAAAACTGCGCTTATTTGCAACCCTTCTGCTAACGTTCGAATCACTAAACTGTGGAATAAATAACTTCACTATTCAATAATGCAAAATGACTTTATTAAAAACTTCACAAAACACACTACTTCGACAGATAGTGTGCTTAAATCAAACTGATTCGTCGTACCTCAGCTGGTGCTGCTTTTATACTCTTTGGTTTCCTCGCATATTTCTAAGCGTTTCTATTTCTAGAATTTACTACCAGCTATAAACTTATCAGCTATAACACAGATGCACGATTATTATAGCATCTCGCATAGTTATATGCGCTTGTATATGTGAGTGATACTTCCACAGATGATTGCCTACTTTAGGGAGTAAGATATATGCATGTGTTTGTGCGTCTCTCTGCGCGGGGTGTACATGCATATGTGTAGACATAATGATTGATTCGTTTACGTAGATACAACAGTGGCTGCCTGCTTTATTGTGGTTGTGGCTTCATTTACTTAGCATCAGACTAGTGATATGAGTATCACTTAGTATCACTAATAGTCATCACAATAGGATAACAAAACTTCTTTTGCACTACTAGTACCATTTAACTGATATTTCATTTCTTAGCCTTCGTATTGTTTAGCGAAATACATCAATGTGGCAATTATTTTTCAAAAGTAGTGCAACTTCGCTTGCATTACCAATAATATTTTACCGATATTTCCAATATTCAACAATTTTTTTAACAAAAATGTTTTTATTCTTTACATTGCCAAAATATTTTTTATAATTTCATTAGCATTACCTAGCATGCGTTTTCTTTAATTTAAAATATCGCGTAATCACTTATTTTTTAATAATAATGTAACTTTATTTGCATTTCAAGTATATTTTCTGACATTTCTTATGTTTAGCAAAAACCATAACAATATTTACTTGTTTTTAATAAAATTTATTACCTCCTTTGGCGGCGCCGTGGTGTGGTGTTAGCGTGCCCGCCTATCACACTCAGGGTACTAGGCTCAAGTCACAAGCAGAGTAACATCAAAAATGTTGAAACAAGTTTTTCAATTAGTATTTATTTTATTTTATTACTTCTTTTGCATTACATTATATTAATGATGTATAGCTCTCATTATAATTGTTTGTTTTTTTTGTAATGATAATGTAACTTCGTTTGCATTACCAATAATATTTTACTGATATTCCACTAGCACAACCTTGCATGTGTGCTGGTAAGAAAAAATATTGACAGTATTAATTATTTTTCAATAACAATGTAACTTTACTTGGCTTACCAATAAAATTTTAACTAACACTTCATTTACAAAGATAGTACTTTTTACTAAAAAATATCATAATACCAATTATTTTTTTAAAGTAGTGTAACTGGATTTACACTACCATTACCATTGTACTAAAATGCATTCAAATTGCCTAAAATGTGTTCTATTTACCGAAATCTTTATCACACTATGAATTACTTTTTAATGATAATGTAATTTTATTTGCATTACTAGTACTATTTGTTTTAGCATTAAAATTTTACTGTTTGCTGTAAATACTACATAAAAAAATTCTTCCGACAACATATTGCAGGGCGGATTGATGGATTTTATAACACAGGTTCTGTTTTTTTGATAGGATTTTTCAGCTTGGTCATGGAGCAAAGTTCTGGTAACACTAGGGAATGAGTGTATATTTAGCGTGCTCACGGACCAACCAGTTTAATCCAACAAAAATAAAATTAATTTAAATAAAAGTGTATCGTCTAATTTGCTGTCAGTCAAAAAAACTTGCATAACCAGTAAAATTTTACAGTTTGTTCCACAAATGGGATTGTCTTTCTAATGATAAAATTTAGCTGGCATTTTTATACTCAGCTGAGCAGAGCTCACAGAGTATATTTATTTTGTTCGCATAACGGTACCCCGTAACGGCATAAACTAATCGAGATAGATATAGACTTCTATATATCAAAATGATCTGGGAGAAAAATGGAATTCATTTAGCCATGTCCGTCCGTCCGTCCGTCCGTCTGCCTGTTAACACGATAACTAGAGTAAATGTTGAGGTATCTTAATGAAATTTGGTATGTAAGTTCCTGGGCACTCCTATCAGATCGCTATTTAAAATGAACGAAATCGTACTATAACCATGCCCACTTTTTCGATATCGAAAATTTCGAAAAACCGAAAAAGTGCGATAATTCATTACCAAAGACGAATAAAGCGATGAAACTTGGTAGGTGCGTTGACCTTATGACGCAAAATAGAAAATTAGTAAAATTTTGGGCAATGGGCGTGGCACCGCCCACTTTTAAAAGAAGGTAATTTAAAAGTTTTGCATCTGTAACTTGGCATTCGTTGAAGATATCATGATGTAATTTGGCAGGAACGTTACTCCTATTACTTTATGTGTTCTAAATAAAAATTAGCAAAATCGATTGATGACGTCCACTTTTTAAAAAAAATTTTAAAGTCAAATTTTAGCAAAAAATTTAATATCTTTACAGTATATAAGTAAATTATGTGAACATTCAACTCCGCTAATGATATGGTTCAACAAAATATAAAAATAAAAGAAAATTTCAAAATGGGCATGGCTCCGCCCTTTTTCTTTTAATTTGTCTAGAATATTTTTAATACAATATGTCGAACAAAAATTTACCAATCTTTGTCAAATTTGGTAACTGTTATAACTGATAACTGTTTTCTGTGAAAATAGGCGAAATCGGTTAAGCCACGCCCAGTTTTTAAACACAGTCGCCGGTCTGCCCTTCCTCTCGGCCGTCTATCCTTCCACTCGGCCGTCCGTCGTCCGCTCGGCTTTTAACACGATAATTTGAGCAAAAATCGATATACATATCTTTACTAAACTTAGTTCACGTACTTACCTGAACTCACTTTATCTTGGTATTAAAAATGGGCGAAATTTTGTCTCCAAAGCTCTCAGCTGAGTATGTAATGTTCGGTTACACCCGAACTTAGCCTTCCTCACTTGTTAATATTCATTACTTTGTGGCATTCTTGTCTCTCTACAGTATTTTTTCATTAAGCAGTAAATATCATCAAATTAAAAGAAATTTCATTACAAATAAATAAAAGCTTAATAGCTGAGAATTTTCTAGCAGGATTTTTTAAGTAAATAATAAATACCGATAATGTAAATAAAAAGATTTTAGTTTAATTCGTATTCGTAAACTTTGTTTAATTTACATTTAAATTTACATTACACTAACATTTTGTATTGCATCTGAAAATTCGATTATCATAAATATTTTTTTGCAATGAAAGTTTTACTTCCATTTGCAATATTATGCGGCACTTTGTGACTTTTTCGATGTAGCGTTTTTTAACCGAACTACATTACCCGACAGTAAAAATGTTTGTTAAATGGAAGTATTTTGTTTTTTTTTCATATAGCAAAGTTAAGTAAGACTGGAAATCAATCTACATAACCGCTAAAATTTTAATGCTTACTGACATTCATAAGACGCTACTTGCCTTTTCCATGTGCCCATACATGCCTGAAGTCTAAATAAGCTACGCTTTGAATTAAATTGCAGTGCAAATGCTTCAAACAAAAATAATAAAATGTTTGGTATAAATACGTAAATTCATAACTGGCATTTTACTGACCGCCTACTATACAATTAACAATTGATTATGTAAATTATGTTCATTGTGTTGCGTTTGCTTTAGTTTGGAGCGTAGACCTATTATGCTTCCCTCCACTCTCAAGTCAAGTGCTTAGTGGAAGTTGACTGATCTTTGGCTTGGCATCAATGCAAATACAGAGTGCAGAGGCAGTGCATTCGCATAATTTTCATATGCACCCACATATAATTTGAAAATTGTCTGCCTGATTGACCTTTTCAAATAAATATGCTATTTTAACTAGAAAATCGTACTCGGAAGCAAAAGTAGTAAAATTTTTAAAAGCTTACGTTTTAAAATTTCCAAAATCTGAAAATACGGAATTACCGCAATGGACGTGGAATATCATTTCAGATTAATCTTACTCAAGAGCCAAGCAATGGGGCAATCCCAAACAACGAAACCCAAGTTGAAGACAAGTTTTGGAAATAATGGTGACTAAGTCATAATTTCATCGACCACCTCCCCCATTGGAACGGATGTGAGGAAATAGTACCTTACACGCTGCCATAAAGCTTGATAAGGGTACCATATTTGGTGTAAGACAGACCTGTAATAAAGCTATGAAAATTCTACGAAATAAATAACGCATAACTTCCGTTTAATGGTAGATGAAAAAAATACAGGAGTAAAACAAAACTGCCTACAAGAACTAGACGTATTGGACAAGAGAAAGTCGAAGCATTTGAAGAAGAAAAAACATTTGAAAATTGCTATCGTGAACGGCAAGAATCATAAATGAGAACGTGAAGATACGCACGGGAACTCGTAGGCTACAAAATCGTACTAGAAACGATATGAAACAGAAAGACGGAAAAAGTGCTGGATACTACCACAATTTAATACATAGGGAAGTCGCAGCAGAACGCTTGAAGGGAAAGAAAGCTATGAAAGAAATTATAAAAATCCGTCCAGATTGATAAGTATTATATATGTGCCTCTGAAACGGACTAGTTTCTACATCTGGCAAAGCAACAGTTAAGTGAGAGGACATCCAAACTATCCATTACCACGCTGGCTATTATGTATATTCGATACAATTGAACAACTATTTAAAAGGCTTTAAAGACTGCCATAGAGCAAGAAATTCTCAAACTTACTCAAGTAGCATGGCTTCTAGCCATTATCGTAGCCTTCCTCACTAGATACCATATCCAGGTGTATTGTTTTTCTTTCAACATAAGACGTAAGAAACACTTAAAACAGCGCGCTGCGAGCTTGCTTGCTGACTGCCTTAGAGCAGCGATTCTAAATCGCAGCATACCTATAGCTCGTTATCAGAATCAGCAGCAACACGGGAGTCTATTCTCGACCCCTAAATATGAAGTTTTTATCAGCGAATTGTCTTCGAATTGTTCCCACTGCATTGCGGGCCTTTGCCGAGCGCTCACTCTCCCTGTGGAAAAATCGACCTCAGCTTCTAAACGCTCATTGTGCTCCGTTCCTCTTCCCAATATTTTTCTCTAGTTGTACTCACCTGCCAGTCCCTATCCAAGCTCATAGACTTTTTGCTACCTAAGATCTGCACGTTTGACTTACCAGTGATATCATCTTATTTAACTTGCGATCCTTGTCTTCCTATCTCTCCGCAATCACCGCTTTGAGGTCAAGGGAGCTTGAAATTCGTTATCCAAGAAAGCATGGAGAAAAAGTCGGACAAGAGCGTGTAGAACCTAAACCACAGGTCAACTACTCTCACTACTTTCTATAGTTAATATAGAATGTTGCAAGCCTTACCACCGATTCGTACGAAAATATTTAAATGAAAATTGGAAGAGAAGCTCGGCCTTACTCTCTTTGCGCATTGTATTTTTAATCAGTTTCCACTTTGGACTCATTATCACAGTATCAAAGTTATTGTCGTGGATGTTTCTGCTCTACCTCGGAATATTTGTATTATCTATCATTTAGCACAGAAGCGGTGATTTCATAAGCATCGGTAATAGCATCACAGCCAAATCCACCCAGCCAGTTGACGAGAACGAAAAATTGCTCTGAAGATGGCAAAACGGTCAAACAGAATTTGCGAAGGGATGGCGGAATTCATTTAAAATATACATGCATCAGCTGACTGCTACTTCTGACGGGTGACATAAGGTCAACGACAGTTATGTCAATTAGACTGTTCAAATGGTCACAAAGTCAATTGATGTTATGGATGTATGAAATGGTCACAACGTCAAAATTTAAATGGTTACAACGCCAACGGCACTGACATTATGACCATCCTGCATTTTTGATAAGGTGACTAGGCCCATTTTTTCTTTTTCAAGTGGCCATAAGGCCAATTATGTTGTCTTACATTTCCCTGTATGAAAATGTTAACAACTGAATAAAAGATACGGAAATGTTCCCAAATGGCTATAAGGTCTAATTAAGAAAGTTAATAAATTCAATTGACTCAGTTACCATTTGAAGTGGTCAGAAGACAAATTAATCTTATGGCCATTTTAAGAAATTTCAATTGACATTTTGGCCGCTGCGCTTTTTTCATCCCACCGGCCACTTCTTTCAATGCCAGCATACAACACAGCTTTGATACCCTTGGCCACAAAATTGTTAGCTCTCAGGCTAATATAAACAAAAGTATTGTGAGTCATAGACCAATTTTTGTTTTACCTTTTCAAAGCACCAATATCCTCGACATTTCCCGTGAATTATAATACTGCGTTCACACAAGTTTCATTGTTGACGCCATTGGCAAAGAATTCAAATCGATTTATTGCGCTACGCATTTTTGATCAGTCAAACGTAAAGCGGAAATATGTCGCCAATGACATAATCAAATTAAAACAGAAACAAAAAAGTTAAACAATTAAAAGAACTCAGTGAGATCTGACTTTGAACGATTTGTGGGTTCGTTAACGCATTCATTGATCAATGAAAGAATATTCTACCCTACAAAAAATGCGATTAGTCTAGGATGAGTAGCAAAGGAGTATGCGACTAATAGGGCTGATTACATTCACGATGGCGGTGTAGCCGCCACATCTGTCATATTATTTTTACACATGTTCTTATGAGTGTCGGTATTTTCGGCACAACAGAGCAGCACGACAATCAATCACGAAAGCCGTTGTAGCCAGATGAAACCTAATTCTATTTTTGGGAAGCGACAGTGAGTGGCGTCCTTTTTATTTTATCAATAAAAACTAAAATAGAAGTAAATTACAGATAATATAAGCTAAAATCATTCTATTTTAAACAAAATTAATATTTTTTCTAAATTTTTCGCCACTGTTTGCATTAATTTATATTGGTGGCTGCCGCTTTCAAAGTATTCAAGAAGTCAATGCTTCGCTACCGTTGTCGTCAAGCTTTGCTTAATTGTGGTTGTTGTCTGTAAATGCCGTGTTGAATGTAATCAGCCCTAATGCCAGTTTTTATCTCTTCGCATGCACTGAGCTATTCCCTTTTGTTTGAGCATGTGCTATGAAGAGACTAATTGTACCCATTTATATCCGAACGGGAACGATAGGAGCAACCCCATTTGTACCCATATGAGAAGGTATGAAGACTAATCTCTTTTCTCATCAAATAGTGTTAGTTTTCGTATGGCACGAGGTTATGCACAGTTTATAAACTCTATATTAAAACTTGAAAAAAATTGTTAGATAGATCTATGTAAAAAAATTATTAAATCGCCAAATCTTTCCAGGAGATATGGGTCGACGAAAATGGAACATATGGTCCAAGTCATTTAGGTTCGGTATAGGGCTATGCATTTTTCTTAAATACTTCTAATCAATCATCTGAAATCTTTTTTATTTAACTCAATTTGTTGCCGCTTTTTTTATGTTTCTTAAAATGGGCTACATAGATTTTAACTTGACTTATGTCAACTGTACCTAAAAGGGAGTAGAGTGGATCAATTATGCCCCAATGTAGACAAAAGAGATCAATCGGAGATCGCTCTCTTTAGGGACTAGTCACACTATTTTTTACAGGGTACAATTCCATACGCACACAATCTAACACACAAACACACACATACGCACACACATGCGCATATCTAATGATCTTATATAGCAAAAGGGGCACGCCGATCGCAACGCTGTGTCAATGGATTTTCGCATTTTAGGTCAATGACAAAAAACCACAAACTGTGAACTAGAATAGATCAGCAAAAATTATAACAAAATTACAAATAAATCTCTCATATCCATAAAACATTTAACGAATACATGCGGGACGTATTGCAAAATCAGCTTTGAACAAATTTGAATGCATAAAATATGTATTTTATAGCAAAACCCTGAGAATGACGCGATATGCAAAATCTTTATGAATGCAAAGTGAGTAAGTAGCGCACTGCGGGTGATATGCTGCAGTTGTTTTGGAGTGCGTTCATGCAGATCGCTAGCGATCGATCGTACAAGTTGATCAACCGTGCGATCGGTCGGTCGGTGCAGAGCACAAACTGTAAAAGATTCACATATCACACCCCCGCTTCAGAAGTGACATAAGTAGAAAAACAACAATATTGATTTAGAGACGGTTTCAATTTGATACATAATTTGTTTTGTTTCCAAAGTTACCAGACTTTTTAAATTCAAGTTGCTTTGCGTTTATCGTTACCTTTAGCAGAATATATAGCACAATTTTAGAAAGAATTTTTCCAGAAAATGTTTTAACTATATTTTTGATGAGTTGTGTCGTTTGTGATTTGGTTATAAAATTTACATTATTTTTAGTTGTGTCACTTTAACTTTATTTTTATATTCACAAAAAATATTGTAACACACCGTAAAATAAAAACACTATATATTTTATGAAACATATTTATATTTGAAGTATCTTCTAGAACAGGGATAACCAAATTTCAAGCTGTGGCTGTGTGAGTCATATGGCATATAAATACTACTTTATTGCTTGAGTCTAAGGAAAAATTTAAACAAAATAAATTGTTAACATTAAACCATGAAAACATTCTGCGCATGAGCGTTTAGCTGGAGACATTGGTGCTTTATCGGTAACCGTATCGGTAACCTTATAACAGCTGATTCGACCAACCTTATGAGAATCAATGCAATCGATTATTGGTGCCGCTAAGGTCGTAACCGTATCGTAGCCAACCAATTGGGTTTTGGTTTACCGTCGTAACGATAAACAGCTGATTACGTTAGGGATACGGATACAGCGATACGACATACGGCACCAATGACTCCAGCTTTTGTTTGCGAAGTTTCTTTTCGCTTGTTCAGCAACAACTAAAGACGAAAGAGAATCATAATACGTGTGAAGTGGCGCCAATAATTATTCAACTATATGGTGACCATTGTTCTAGAAGTACATAACTCATAGTGTATGGTATACATTTTAGTGCATTGAATATATGTACATTGAATAAATACATAGGTTTTAAACATGTATAATACTAAGAACAAACTGGTATCTTATTTTAGATTATTAGCTGTGATATTTAATAAATAATATTTTATATATTAGAGCCACTATAAAATAAATAAATGTAAGGCGCGATAACCTCCGGAGAGATCTAAGGCCGAGCTTCTCTTCCAATTTGCGTCGTGCTCCTCTTGATTTTTCCCTACAAATTGGCCGGACGGGACCTACATGTTTTATGCCGACTCCGAACGGCATCTGCAAGGCAGATGAGTTTTCACTGAGAGCTTTTCATGGCAGAAATACAATCGGAGCGCTTGCCAGACACTGCCGAGGGGCGACCCCGCTTAGAAAAATTTTCTTCTAATTGAAAAATCTTATTTCTAAAATTTTGATGTTGCTTTGCCCGGGAGTTGAACCCAGGGCATACGGTGTGATAGGCGGAGCACCCTACCATCACACCACGGAGCCACTATAGATTTTCATAAAGTCAGCATAAAACTTGTCAATGTAATTAGTGTGTAGAAGTGATAGAAGATCTTCTTTTTTGCTATCTTTAAGATGAAGACTTAGAGGTGCAGCAAAACTAGGCAAAGTACTTGTTTCGGATGAAGATACTGCATCTACAAAACTTACTGAATTAGGATGAGCTACGAAAAGACAAATAATTAGCTTTACTTACTTATTTCCGGAAAATCTGGGATAGTGGATACATCTACATCATTAGTAATTTTCTCCGCTAAAAGAACATTCACAATTTGTTTATTGTTTTGCTCACTCTCCTGACATTGCTTGGACAAAATATCCAGCACCTTTTTTTAGCGACTTTCAGACATTGCTAGAAAGTAAACAAATTAATTACAATAATAGTATAGTATTTTTCACAATTGATTAAACAATATAAATGTTACCAGTTATTAGCACGAAGTTAAACTGTAAAAAAATACTAGTTCGAGACTATTATCATATTTATTTTAATCAATAGTGGAAACAGAAAATGAAACTTACCCTTGGCTGTGGTTTAATGCTTTTCGAAAGTGACTTTATCCAAAATTATTCCACTAAATAATTTTATCAGAAATGACCCAACTCGAATTAATTGGCTTAAAGAAAGTTTAAAAATGACACAATAATAAATGTGTCGTTTCAGGACGTTTTGCTAGAGCCAAATACCAAAGTTCAAAACGTGTCACTTGGGGCCATCTAGCGTAAAGCTTTGAAGATTTAAGTTGTGTCGGTTTTCTAGCGTAGGGGACTAAACTTATACCATTCAAAAATGCCTTAATACGAAAAATTGATTTTTTTGAGTTGTGTCACTTCTGAAGCGGGGGTGCGATATGTTGATTGCCTGAAAATTGCTTGCAATCGCTTGTGATCTACTATGTTACTTGTATCGTTGCTATAGTTGTTGTTGCTGTTGCTGTTATCGACAATTAGGGATAGGCCAATCGGCGCCGATCAAAAATGATCTCAAATGACAAAATTGATCATTTTCAATTTGAATAAATTTATTGTGTATTCGCGCGCAATCGTGTCTGTCCACAATGTGCGTTGTGCTTTAGTGGTGTGCGGTACAGATCAGTTTGATCGTTTTTAGATCGTGTTTGTTGGTACTGTTTTCGTTGTAGTTTAGTGCACATATACATAAATATATATGTAATTATGTGTGTTCAGTTCACTTAGCTTTTGTATTGATTTATGATCTATTTGGGTGGTCGCGCCGCTCTAACGAAATCGGACGCGCCACCGCTGTGCCAGGCGGGACAGTTACGAGTTTGTAGACAAGTTTACGTTGTTTTGCGATCGATTGTTGCGACGATCTTATGCGGCAGTTACTCACGAACGTACGTACCAAAAACGTGTCAGCTGACACGACCTATCTTATGAGTGTGCAATGTAAACGAAAACTCACCGACGTGCAACGCCCGTACGTACGTAGCCCGGAACGTGGAAATCAAAACAATTTTGATTTTTTCCGTAAGAACGTGTCAGCTGATCGCTCTCTCACTAGACAGAGTTGCCTGGTAAACTTTTGTGCTCTAATTTTTTGACCGTTTGCAATTTTATGCAAAAACACCTAATTAAAGTTTGAAAAATTGTGAAAATAATTCGAAATAATTATGAAAAAGTGCTGATTATAAATATCTAATCTATTTATACTTATTTTATATGTATTCCGGCCTTTTACAATATCAAAAATTAAATTGGAAAAAGTTGATGTTTCCATAAGCATACATGCAAAATGGTCAATGGCAACAGTGCTTAAATGTAAACAATACACACACAAATATGTTATGTACATGTACACAGACGCACACATTGATTCCTACGGGCTTGAGAGTTCGGTCAAACGTGCTTCGTACGACAAACGTCCGTACGTACTGCACACGTTGGTGGGTAACTGCCGCATAAGGCGTTGAACAACTTAAGTGATCCTACGCACCGTGTTTCTTGCTTCCTCTTTATACTCAGTTGAGCAGAGCTCACAGAGTATATTAACTTTGATTGGATAACGGTTGGTTGTGCAGGTATAAAGGAATCGAGATAGATATAGACTTCCATATATCAAAATCATCAGTATCGAAAAAAAATTCGATTGAGCCATGTCCGTCCGTCCGTCCGTCTGTCCGTTAACACGATAACTTGAGTAAATTTTGAGTTATCTTGATGAAATTTGGTATATAGGTTCCTGGGCACTCATCTCAGATCGCTATTTAAAATGAGCGATATCGGACAGTAACCACGCCCACTTTTTCGATATCGAAAATTTCGAAAAATCGAAAAAGTGCGATAATTCATTACCAAATACGGATTAAGCGATGAAACTTGGTAGGTGAGTTGAACTTATGACGCAGAATGGAAAACTAGTAAAATTTTGGACAATGGGAGTGGCACCGCCCACTTTTAAAAGAAGGTAATTTAGAAGTTTTGCAAGCTGTAATTTGGCAGTCGTTGAAGATATAATGATGAAATTTGGCAGGAACGTTACTCTTACTACTATATGTCTGCTTAATAAAACTTAGCAAAATCGGAGAACGACCACGCCCACTTTTAAAAAAAAATTTTTTTTAATTCAAATTTTAAAAGAAAAGTTAATATCTTTACAGTATATAAGTAAATTATGTCAACATTCAACTCCAGTAATGTTATGTTGCAACAAAATACAAAAATAAAAGAAAATTTCAAAATGGGCGTGGCTCCGCCCTTTTTCATTTAATTTGTCTAGGATACTTTTAATGCCATAAGTCGAACAAAAATTTACCAATCCTTGTGAAATTTGGTAGAGGCTTAGATTCTAGGACTATAACTGTTTTCTGTGAAAAAGGGCGAAATCGGTTGAAGCCACGCCCAGTTTTTATACACAGTCGACCGTCTGTCCTTCCGCTCGGCCGTTAACACGATAACTTGAGCAAAAATCGATATATCTTTACTAAGCTCAGTTCACGTACTTATCTGAACTCACTTCGTATTGGTGTAAAAAATCGCCGAAATCCGACTATGACCACGCCCACTTTTTCGATATCGAAAATTACGAAAAATGAAAAAAATGCTATAATTATATACCAAATACGAAAAAAGGGATGAAACATGGTAATTGTATTGGTCTATTGACGCAAAATATAACTCTAGAAAAAAACTTGGTAAAATGGGTGTGACACCTACCATATTAAGTAGAAGAAAATGAAAAAGTTTTGCAGGGCGAAATCAAAAGCCCTTGGAATCTTGGAAGGAATACTGTTCGTGGTATTACATATATAAATAAATTAGCGGTACCCGACAGATGATGTTCTGGATCACCCTGGTCCACATTTTGGTCGATATCTCGAAAACGCCTTCACATATACAACTAACGGCCACTCCCTTTTAAAACCCTCATTAGTACCTTTAATTTGATACCCATATCGTACAAACACATTCTAGAGTCACCCCTGGTCCACCTTTATGGCGATATCTCGAAAAGGCGTCCACGTATAGAACTAAGGCCCACTCTTTTTTTCAAATACTCATTAACACCTTTCATTTGATACCCATATCGTACAAAAAAATTCTAGAGTCACCCCTGGCTCACCTTTATGGCGATATCTCGAAAAGGAGTCTACCTATAGAACTAAGGCCCACTCCCTTTTAAAATACTCATTAACACCTTTCACCTTGATACCCATATCGTACAAACATATTCTAGAGTCACCCCTGGTGCACCTTTATGCCGATATCTCGAAAAGGCGTCCACCTATAGAACTAAGGCCCACTCTCTTTTAAAATACTCATTAACACCTTTCATTTGATACACATGTCATACAAACACATTCCAGAATTACCCTCGGTTCATTTTCCTACATGGTTATTTTCCCTTATGTTGTCACCATAGCTCTCAACTGAGTATGTAATGTTCGGTTACACCCGAACTTAACCTTACTTACTTGTTTGATATTCATCTGTTTTATTACGTTCGCCGCACGCACTGCATGTGAATTTGTCATTTTGGCCCTTTTCATTTCATTTGGCCACACATGTCGAATATTCGTGTGTGTTCGAATTTCTGGAATAAATTTTTCGAAATCATCAAATACTCATACTTTGCTTATATTTTGAAAGCTTCTATTGATTTCCATAGGAAACAAACCCCTCTAGGCTAAGGTACCTAAATTTTGCAAGAGGTCGCTGAGTGCCTAAACTCGCTAGCAGTCGCATCGAACTACATACCTTTGTGCATCCCTGGCAACGATCATGTGGATATCCTAGTGCGAGAAGGTATTTTCTTAAAAATTGAGCGTTATCGTTTCAGTCATCAACATTAATTGGCGCTTAACTGTCCAAGATATTTTTGACGTTTCGTAACAAACCAGCTGTCCCTCTTCCCCTATAACTGAAGCCAATTAGAGGACGTCCACTTGTCTTTCCCAACTCAATGGAGCTCCCCTCCTTTCTCTTCTTCCAAATAGGGGTGTCGATTGAAATACTCTCTTTGTCGGAGCGTAGCCTTTGAGCTGTTACTCGTTGCATTATCTTCAAATCTGGGAAAAGCTCATAAAGCGACACTGTCTCGTCTACGATTCCGGTCATACGTCAGCACAGGTATAATGAGCGACTTGAAGAGCGCGATTTTGGTTCACCGATAGAGGACTTAACTATTCAATTGCATACTCAGCCCAAAGTAGCATTTGTTGACAACAGAGGAAAAGTGAGTGCCAGGTGTCACGATTCTCCTATCAGTTTGTGGTGCCAAATACTCAGCGAAGGTACCACGATTCGACAAAGCCCATCTCTTAATGAGGACTGAAGTCTTATGCGGCTGAGGCTCAGTATTGTAGACAGCCCCAGCTGACTGGATAGTGAGGAGGTGGAGTACTCTAGAAAGTTTTCAAGTATAAATATCTCGGTAAAGATGCCTTCGAATCCCTGGAGGATATTTCGAGTGTTTCTGTTTGATTAAAGGCAGAAAGTACAAGTTTTGAGGTTATCACTGTTAAAGTAAACCATACAAAGGGACCTATCAGCAAAGGCATTGCCTGACTTACTGTAGCTGATCATACAATTTATTCACCTTTAGCCGCCAAGACTAGATCTGGCGAAATATTCATAATTTGTGTATTGTGATATGATAACTGTTTAATTAAACCATGTAAAGAAAACTGTGAACAGAGACCGTGCCAGACCTTTGCGACTGATCGTGAGTTTGCCCGAGCTTTATCCCCTCGATGCTTCCTAGTCTTGATCTGGCGAATCGCCTTAGATTCAAGTACGCAAGAAAAATATGCAACGACTGGTCGCAGGTGGTCGCAGATATGCCCACTTAAATCCACAAGTGGTTAAGTGGTTAACCGTCTAATTCCGATAAATTAACATGGGACGGAGCACAGTTTAGAGCTTGGAATGATCAACCTCATCACGAAAAAGGCGAAATTCATGAAAATGTCGCCAGCAAGCACACCAAACATCTGTGTAAAACTTAGGTTTCCAGCCGTTAGTAAAGATTCTGGAATATCTGAGCTCGCTCTCAATATTCAAATGTAATCAATACTTTAGCGCAGAGAGCTGAACATTAAAACAAATTGTTACTTATATCTTAATTTACTTACTTAATTGGCGCTTAACCGCTTAAACGGTTATGGCCGTCTAACAAGGTGCACCAGTCGTTTCTTCGCTGAGTTAACTGGAACCAATTGATCACACCAACGGTGTGTGTGTGTGTGGTCCTTCCATCGGAGTGGAGGCCGCCCTCTTCCTCTGCTTTCATAGGCGGGTTCCGAGAAAAATACTTTCTTAGCCGGAGCATTATCTTTCATTCGCATAACATGGCCTAGCCAGCGAAGCCGCTTTGTTTTATTTCGCTGGATTATGTTGATGACTGCGTGAAGCTAGTACAGGTCATCATTAAATCTTCTTCTTTACTTGTTGTTGTTGTATTTACGATAAAGACCCTCCCTGAAGGGTTTGGGGAGTACTATCAGTGATGATGGTACTTTGCCGGATAAAGATCCGGTACGTTCCGGTAGCAAGCACCAAACATCTCGGGAACGATTTATATGAGCAGATTAAACCGTCTAGGCCATACCGTCCCACCCCCCTCGCCAAGTAAAAATGCGTGTTTGAGGTTGATAATTTTGTAGAGGAAGCTCTAAAACTTTGTGTTGCGCTTATTAACCCCTTCTTCGCTACTCTTCCTCGCAAACCCGTAGAAGTCCGTAAATATTTCGAAGAACTTTACGATAAGTCACTTGTAGAGTGTGATTTTCCTTTGCGAATGGTGTGTATACTTTTCTGTTGCCTACCTGGCCCAAGAGTGAGTCTTCCGTGGATTTTAAAGGTGATGTTGTTTTTGTGTTAATGCAGGTTCCCAAATAACCAAAATCTCGTACTATCTCGAAGTATTACTATATCTCAAGTCAGAGCAATATGCCACTCATCAAGTACATATTAAAGTTGGCAGACCCTTTTTCTAGGAAGAACGCGATGTATGACAACGATTTCACAGGCGCAGCGATTTTTATCAGTGACTGTTACCGAATAGTGATAGAAGGGAAGTGTGATTTTCGGCAGTGATTTCTTATTCGCATCAATTTTTGACTGTGACCAAACAGAGAAAAAGGTGAAATATGACTCAGTGTGCAGGTAATGTACATGTTACTCTGTCACAGCGACTGAAATATTACAGTTCCCCGCAACGACAACTTTCAAGATGTGACCGTGCTTTACACTTTGACGGCATCAGCGTCTAGCTCGCTATTACGCTAACCAATATCGCAATCATAGACCCTAACAAAGTATAATAATTTTCTGGATCTTCATAAAACAATTGGTCTGCGATTTCTGCTGTTTGTACCGTTGATTGGGCGCAGTTGCACTTTACCCTGGCATCTACACAAATCACATAGCACAATTAACGGGCTCTTTGCTTCCGTTTATCCCACATTATTAATCTTATAACTAGAGCTGTGATTGGGTTAAGAAGAACATTACCAATAATGGCATATTTTTTCACACATAGTCAGTCACATCGACTTCATGAAAGATATCTTTGCTTTTGCTCTGTCACAAAATTTCAAAGACATGAATTCCAAATATCCAAAACTTAAAGTCAGGCAGGCACGATGACTTCTGAAAAGTTGTCCCCTTTCTTTTGTCGTAGTGCTTTACTGTGATCTTTCAATCGCTGATATATGTTAAGGGATATCCTCTATCTCATCTCCAGCTCAGTCCATTGCACTTTTTATTGCCTCAAAACAAATGTTTGCCTGCGCTGGTCATGCCATCTTATTACAGGTACCCAGGACACGCACACACACATGCATCTATGCAATATATTTAAAATTTAGCTTTTAGCAATGAATTCGGTGTTGAATGGTGAACGTCAGCAGCAATTGTTAAAGCGTTGGTAAGGTGAGCGCATATAAGAATGGACGCGTTGGACGCGTTGAGTGCAGGGATGCGATGTGCAAATTAAACGCCCCGAAAGCATTGAATATATTTTTCATCTATGTGCGCTACAAAGTTGAAAATTTAAACTTTAAAATTGAAGAGTTTTAAACTTAAAACAAAGCAAAAAAAGTGGTGGCGGTGCGCGTATTATAAACTGTTTTTGTTTTTATGTTGATGCACAATTTATTGTTAGTAAGTTGACTCTGTGCACTATTGTGCAATATTGTTTGGATGGCCTGAATTTGCCTTAGCTAGCCGCTAAAATCAAAATTTGTTAAATTTTTGATTTCACATTCCCTTGGGCGTGAAATTTTTCGCTGCTGCAGTTTGAATTTATTTATTATACCTTTCATGAACATGAAATGGTATATTAACTTTGGTCCGATGTTTGTAACGTTGAGAAATATAGAAGATAGACTCACCATTAAGTATGCCGAATTGAACAGAGCGACGAACTGAGTTGATATAGCCATGTCCGTCTGTCCGTCCGTCCGTCTGTCTGTTTGAACGCAAACTATTCTCTCAAATTTTGAGATATCTCAATGAAATTTGGCACAAGGATGTATTTTTGTATTATATTAGACATTTGTCGGATCCGCTAGGATCGGACCACTATAACATATATCTCCCATACAACCGATCGTTCAGATAAGACGATTTTGGTCATTCCTGCCGCAATTTGGAAAGTATAAACGTGAAACTTGGTGATATATATTCTAATATATCATATAAGATATCCTGAAAAAAATCACTTTGATCGGAGCTATATATAGTATATATCCCATACAACCGGTCGTTCAGACAGAAAGATTTTTAGCCATTTCTCCCTTAATTTCCTATATAAAAACGTAAAGCTTGGTGATATTTATTCTAATATATCATAGAAGATTTCCTGGAAAAACACTTTGATCGAAACTATATGTATATAGTATATACTGTTACGAATATTAGCAAAACTAAGGGGTGCTGCTATCTCTAGGCCGATGCTAAGCAGTGACGTGAATTCACATCAATAATTCAATCATTATGTATCTACATAAATGAAACAATAATGGCGTCTACACATATGTACCATGTACGTATACGAGCAGCGGAGAGTCAATGCACAAACATATGCATATATCTGAGATACTCCTGAAAGTATGCAATGAGAAAAGCTATAAAATCGTACAATTGTAGTTACAGCTGAGAAGTTTGAGAGCTGATGGCAACTAGTAGATTCTGGAAGCGCCAACTTCATCATATCTTCAACGACTGCCAAATTACAGCTTGCAAAATTTTTAAATTACCTTCTTTTAAAAGTGGGCGGCGCCACGCCCATTGTCCAAAATTTTACCAATTTCAATTCTGCGTCATAAGTTCAACTCACCTACCAAATTTCATCGCTTTATCTGTCTTTGGTAATGAATTATTGCACTTTTTCGGTTTTTCGAAATTTTCGATATCGAAGAATTGGGCGTGGTTATAGTCCGATATCGTTCATTTTAAATAGCGATCTGAGATGAGTGCTCAGGAACCTACATACCAAATTTCATCAAGATACCTCAAAATTTTCTCAAGTTATCGTGTTAACGGACGGACGGACGGACGGACGGCCGGACATGGCTCAATCAAATTTTTTTTCGATCCTGATGATTTTGGTATATGGAAGTCTATATCTATCTCGATTCCTTTATACCTGTACAACCAACCGTTGTGCATTCAAACTTAATATACTCTGTGAGCTCTGCTCAACTGAGTATAAAAATTTTTTAAAGAAAAATTTTAACAAAAAATTTAATATACAGTATATAAGTAAATTATTTCAACATTCAGCTCCAGTAATGATATGGTGCAACAAAATACAAAAATAAAAGAAAATTTCAAAATGGGCGTGGCTCCGCCCTCTTTCATTTAATTTGCCTAGGATACATTTAATGCCATAAGTCGAACAAAAATTTACCAATCCTTTTGCAATTTGGTAGGGGCATAGATTTTATGACGATAACTTTTTCTGTGAAAATGGGCGAAATCGGTTGAAGCCACGCCCAGTTTTTATACACGGTCGTCCGTCTGTCCTTCCGAATGGCCGTTAACACGATAACTACAGCAAAAATCGACATATCTTTACTGAACTTAGTTCACGTACTTATCTGAACGCACTTTATCTTGGTATAAAAAATGAACGAAATCCGACTATGACCACTCCCACTTTTTCGATATCGAAAATTACGAAAAATGAAAAAAATGTCATAATTCTATACCAAATACGAAAAAAGGGATGAAACATGGTAATTGGATTGGTTTATTGACGCAAAATATAACTTTGGAAAAAACTTTGTAAAATGGTTGTGACACCTACCATATTAAGTAGAAGAAAATGAAAAAGTTCTGCAGGGCGAAATAAAAAACCCTTGAAATCTTTGTAAGTATTACATATATAAATAAATTAGCGGTATACAACAGATGATGTTCTGGGTCACCCTTGTCCACATTTTGGTCGATATCTGGGATACGCCTTCACATATACAACTACCATCACTCCCTTTTAAAACTCTCATTAATACCTTTAATTTGATACCAATATCGTACAAACACATTCTAGAGTCACCCCTGGTCCACCTTTATGGCGATATCTCGAAAAGGCGTCCACCTATAGAAATAAGCCCCACGCCCTTTTAAAATACTCATTAACACCTTCCATTTGATACCCATATTGTACAAACAAATTCTAGGGTCACCCCTAGTCCACCTTTATGGAGATATCTCGAAACGGCGTCCACCTATGGAACTAAGGATTACTCCTTTATAAAATACTCATTTGACACCTTTCATTTGATTCCCATATCGTAGAAACAAATTCTAGAGTCAACCCTGATCCACCTTTATGGCGATATCCCTAAATGACGTCCACCTATAGAACTATGGCCCAACTCCCTCAGAAAATACTCTTTAATGCCTTTCATTGGATACACATGTCATACAAACACATTACAGGGTTTCCCTCGGTTCATTTTCCTACATGGTGATTTTCCCTTATGTTGTCACCATAGCTCTCAACTGAGTATGTAATGTTCGGTTACACCCGAACTTAACCTTCCTTACTTGTTTATATTTATCTTAAAATCGTTTATGTATGTACATCTGTTCACTATATATTTCTTATATTATACAGCGCATTATTTGGGGATTACGAATGGGATAAGATTATTGTTCAGCCCCATTCATGAAAGGTATGAAGTCTTCGGCACAGCCGAAGACCGTCCCAAACCTTACTTGTTTTTTTTTACTTTTTTCAATTTTTTATTTATTTTTTGTTGTTTTCGTAGTTTTTGGATGGCTTTCTTTGTTTTTGTAATAATAACTAAAATTAGCAAAATTGCCAAAGTTCGACTTGGCATGATTTATCTACAATTTTACATCACATAAATAGCCTAAACGGACAGACAACTTGGCGTCTAAAAGTGTTCAGACGAACGCGCAGCCAATCAATTGCTAGCCATCCCGGTTTAGCAAGTGTTGATAGTGTCGAATCGCGTTTAGGTTTTTGACTCACTTTGTAAGCTGCATATCATAAGCAGGCACAGTTAGTTGCACTGAAAATGAAACCGTGTTTTTGTAAACTTGTAAGCGCAATATTTGTAACGTAAATTTTGAGAAACAAATTTTTTGAATTATACGTGACAAAAAATATTTTTTTATCACAAAATTAAAACAAAATTTTTTTTAATTTCAATACTTAAAAATTGTTTTGAAATTTTTTCACCACAACGAAACAAAACTTGATAAAACATTCAAATTTTTATATACACTAAATTTTTATTTCAGGAAATATTTGAGTTACCAAAATAAAAAAATTAAGCGATTAAAAAAATTTCGTAAAGTCTAGCGGTGGAACGACCTTTTTTAAAAGTTTTAAAAACTTGTTTGGAAAGCAAAACAACAAAAGGCTTTCATAAGATTTGTTTTATTAGCCAAATCTAGTTTTAGTTTAAAAGTGCGATGACCTTAAAAAATATCACAACAATGATTTGTGTGAAGGTTAGGTTAGGTTGAACTGGCCAGTCCATGAGGACCTCACATAGACTGAGTAAGTCCGTAATGTTACCAGAAGTTTGTTTTAACGACCAAACTGAAAAACCCTATCAAAAACCAGGACCTATGTTATAAAATAACTCCGTCCTCTTGACAAATACTAGAAGCTTCCTAGGATTTAAGCCACTTGCTGCTTCTAGATCTGACAGCTGTATCACTCCTAATAGCTGGAGTCTTAGCCTGGCAAGCGCAGAGCAAGAGCACAGAACGTGCTCGATCGTTTCCTCCTCCAGCCTGCACTTCCTACATCTGCTATCACTTACTAAGACTAATTTAAAGGCATGTGGCGCCAGAAGGCAGTGTCCGGTCAGAATACCCATCATGAGTCTACAGTCCTCTCTTTTTAATGATAGAAGCAACTTTGTTAGTCTAAGGTTGTAAGACCTGCACATAATCTTCGACACTTTGCTGCCCCGCGCTTGAAACCACGCCTTTCCTGCTTGGTCGATCATGTGCACCTTTCGCCTTCGTTTAATTTCGCCCAGTCTAATTGGGACGTCTACGGAGCAAGCTTCAAGGATGCGCCCTTTTTAGCTAGTTCATCCGCTTTTTCATTCCCATCTATTCCCATATGCCCTAGGACCCAATATAGATGTATGCTTCTCCCTGTCCCGATTCTCTCCAGGGACTGCTTACATTCTAACACGCATTTAGATACTTTGCTATGTATTATTGCCTTAATTGCTGCTTGACTGTCAATATAAAAGTTAACACGATTGCAAGTTGGGCTATTTTCTTCCAGGGTTTCTACTGCTTTGGTTACGGCTACTATTTCCGCTTGGAAAACGCTACAGTAATCCGGCAGCCTGTAGGATCTGTTTATTTCCGGATCAGCACAGTATACCACAGACCCTACTCTTCCACTACTTTGGAACCATCGGTGTACACATGTGTCGTCTCATCCGCCATTTGAGCACCCTTGCGCCAACCATCCACCTCTATTGTGGCCTTAAGATCTCCCTCGAAATGTCTTGTGATTGATGACGCTATACTACTATGGCCGTATGGTCGGCGCTCAAGCTTCCCCGAGGAACCGGTTGTCAACGCTATGTTCTTTGCTACCAGGTCTACAGGTAGAATGTGCAGAATGGCATACAGTGCAGCTGCCGGGGTTGTTTTCAAGGCTCCCGTAATGCTAAGCATTGATAGTCTGAATACCCCCTCCAATTTCTTGATCTGATTTGTGTGAAATTAAGAATTCTGTTATTTGATATCTATTTTATTATTCCGAAGATAAAAAAAATAGAAAATTTTCGTATGATTTTTGGAATTTTTTTCCAAAAGTTTCAAATCAAGTTTAAAATTTGTATAGACAAATAAAAAAAATTATAACTTTCAAAAACCTTTTTTTCAAATGTATGACAAAATTTGTCTTTAGTTTTAAAGTTTCAAAACATTTATTTTGCTTAAACAAAAATTTTTTTTAATTTTAATTTTTAACATTTTAAAAAGTGTGACAATTTTTTTTCGTAAAGCAAAATATAAAAAAAATAAATTTGGCTTTTATCAGGAAAATTTTTTTTCAGTTTCAAGTTTTCAAAACATTTTTTTGCTTAACAAATTCTTAAAGATTAAGATTTAAAAAAAATTACTTTAAAGGAAACTCCCAAAACAAACATCACTCAATGTTTAAATTCGTGCAATCTTCGCATAAAAAGTTTAAGATCCAAATTCTGAGATGCATTAACTATGTATCCAACTATTATATTTACTTTGTACGTTTATAATGCTAAAACTAAGAGTTTAAAAATTTCAAAATTTAAAACGAATGTTTTTTAAGTATACGAATTTTTAAAAAGCTTTCCTTTTTAAACTAAGCTTTTAAAAACTTAAGGCCTTAGCTGTAAAAAAAACTAAAAAATTTCCTTCATTTTCAGCTCTTTATTAGTTTTGTCCCACCTTAACTGTGAGTAAGTGTATGCACATGTAAATAAAAAGCGTAGCAGTTTCATATTCCCTCAATAATGTTTCATTGCTCCGCTTTGACAGCTAAATATGTTTGTTAAAAAAAATCGAAACAAAAACCGAAGCTATGGACATTAAAAAACAAAATTTGAAAACCACTTTTTAGACTTGCGGGTGTTGTTACCGTAATTTCAAATGTCGACGAAAGTTAGTTGCTTTCAACTTTTTGCATCAAACCACTAAACTATTTTTACTTGTAACTATGTACCTACATCCAACAAACAATTTCGGCAGCTTTGCTACCCCAAAAACACCTAAATCGATCGCTTTTCTCACCGTTTTACAAAAAAAGCTTACCAATATGCAATTGTTTTTAGCTGCCAGTGGTTTTTCTCTACATTTATTTCGTAGCAGGTCATAGTGCTTCAATTTAAAACTAGATATTTTTTTTCTTTTTTTTTAATGTGTTTTACCTCCGCTATCGTAATATGTAATCTATTAAAATTTTTTGACGTATGATGTAAAAGTCTGCTCAACTAAACACACAAAGTGCCAATAAAACATATACAATTTCTAGTAAGCCAGTTCAAAATTTGTTACTCAATCTTTTTGGCGCATTGAAAAGTTTATAATTTTAACTCGATTCGATTATATTGACGGTGTTTGCTGTTTCTGTAATTTTTTTAGGTGAAAACGGCAAAAAAATGTACATATATTCTTGCCAATGGCGGTCAGGTTTAATTTCTAGAAAAACATTGCACGAAAATTGGCAGTCATAATATATGTTCATATGTAAATGCGTAAATATGAGCATTTTTGTAAGTATTTTAGTAACGAAAGTAAACACTTTTTCGTTTTGGATTTGAAGTCAATTACATGTTATTGTGATGTAAGAAAATTATGTTTAAACAGAGAATTATAAAATTACTACGCGCTCATTCAACAATTGTTGTAATTTTTATTTTTATACTTAGCGTGATTTGCAGACAGAGTATATTAACTTTGGTAACATAACAGTTGATAGTAACGGCATAAACGAATCGAGTTAAATATGGACTTCCGTATATCAAAATGCTCAGAATGAAAAAAGGAGTTGATTTGGCCATGTCCGGCTGTCCGTCCGTGCGTACGCCCGTTTGCATGTGCACAGGATAAAAAAATAATTGGCGGGAAGGGGCCTACTTGTTTTATCTCGACTTCGAACGACATCTACAAGTAAGATGAGTTTTCACTGAAAGCTTTTCATGGCAGAAATACACTCGGAGTGTTTCCCAACACATTGAAAAAACTTTTTTCTAAAATTTTTGATGTTGCTTTGCCCGGTGCGTGAACCCAGGATATTCGGTGTGGTAGGCGGAGCACGCTACCCTCACTCCACGTCGGCCGCCAACACGATAACTTGAGTAAATATTAAGATATCTTATTGAGATTTGGTATATGGGTTCCTTGGCACTCATCCTCCATTGCTATGTGCAATGAGCGAAATCGGATTATAACCACACCCAGTTTTTGCTTATATAACATTTGGAAAGCATAAAAAACCTGAACTAGAATTTGATGTGTGGAGTGATATTGAGACTCTTGAGAAACATTTGAATTTTTTGAAAATGGCTCACATCCCACTTGTGATAAAATCAATTTTACAAATATTGTTTATCATAAATCATTACAAAATTCAACAAAGAGGTTGCCTTTACTATAAGGAATGCTTCGAAGCAAAATTAACGAAATCGGTTAATGACCACGCCCACTTTTATATACAAGATTTTTAAGAGGGTCGTAGATGAATAAATTAAGATATATATTTGCAAAACAGAGTTTTATATCAATGATGTTTCATTTTCCTAGTGGAAATAAAACCAGAAATAGGAAAAAATTCAAATTTTTGAAAATGGGCGTGGCTCCGCCCCTTTTAAGACCAAGCAATTTTCTATTCATAGCATAGCATAGCATATTAACGCATCGTAATAATATTGGGATACACATATATTATAGCAGGAAATATTTCTAGTATAAATGGACGGGATCGGTTAATATAAAAGAGGTTCAAAAGTGTCGTAGACTTGAATATTAAGCTATATCCTAGCGGAAAATAATAAATTTTTTAATGTGCGGTGTCATGCCCCTTTTCCGATCAAGCATTACACAATATTTCTAGATCCCCAAAAAAAAATTAATCCCTCGTAACAAAATTCGAAAAGTAATTTATCAGAAATGAACAGTACAATTGAAACTCACGCTAACGCCCCGATTCTAGTGTGGTAACAACATTCTTCATCACGGTAACGAAATCATGTGGCAACTTTTACACCCTTTTGGTATTCTACCCGCGAAAGTAGCCGGATAATTTTTTACCCACAAAAGTAGGTGGTTACATCGAAATAATCAAACAACAGCTGTTGTTTAGAAAAAGCCAAAACTGAAAAATAAAGAATTGTAAGCGCAATTTGTTTACATTATGTACTTTCACAGAATAAATTACAATATATGTACCTGTATAGAAAGTTATCGTGCATAATATGCATATACACATCGTCCCGTTTATTCGTTAACCTCGTATCTACAAGTGAGACATTTTCGGTAAAGCGAACACGGTTGTCATACCATGTTTTCATTTGGGACCAAAATTCATCGAAAAAAGGACCAAATTTTTGTTTTATTTTATTAGTATAAAATACAAAATTTTAGGATGTTTCCATATAAAATTTTACTAAACATAGTGAAGACTTTCCTTTAATTCAAGCTGAACAAACAAATATATGTGCATAAAACCAAAAATGGTACTAAATTTTGACATAGGATAAGTCTATGTCTTTCACGAACCTAGTTTTGGTAACAAAGCTCTTGGTTCTAGCATTATGTTGTTGATTGCAATGAAATAAAATGTATAGTGCAGTTAGGTTTTAGTAAGAAACGTTTCAAAATTTGCGTTCTGGTGTTACCGAACTACGTATGTGGAAAACTCAGTAAATCATAAATGAAACTAGGCAATTTTGTTGGTGCTATTTTTATAGATGCTTACTTTTCCCTTAACGTTTTAACTTCATATCAGTGCCTAGATTCAGTAAGTGTGAGTTTTGTTCCCAGGCCTCAGGGGTTCTGCTAGCACCCACGGGAATAATTTTATACAAAACATTTCTTCCGAAATCAAATACCTTTTGCATTTGCTTCCTTCTGTCTTCGAGGTAAAATATTTCTTGTGCCAAGATACTCGGTTTTCAATTACCTTGCGTGGCTTAACACCACAATAGTCCTGGAATTCCTTGAACTCATTGAGCTGAGTGAGAAAGATTTAAATATCAACGTGCCAAACGAGAAGTAATGCATAGAATTCCTTTGTGTAAGTTTTGAAAGTGTTAAGGTCTAATTATACTTACAGTGCATTGCATGACAAAGCAGTACATAGCATGTTAAACATAGGCTTGATTATACTTGACGTAGCGTACATAGATTATCGCTAACAAGGGCAAACACATACACAAATAAAGTTAGTATGTAAAATATGCACAAACACAAGCAAGCGATATGTGCTGCTCTGAGAGTGATGCTCGTTTTTCCACTCTTTGCAATAACAATGTTAACAGCGCCAACAGTGAGATAGTCGCGCGCATAGCGCATACATGGGAATCAAAATTCAACAGACTTCCATGCAATGCACTGCGTAGTATAATCAAGTACACGCAAATACCGTTGAATAGATATTGTTTGTGAGAGCAATGTTGTTGTGCCCTGCTATACTATGTAAGTATAACTGACCCTTTAGGCTCACGGCAGAGTGCTCGCTAAAAGCTATGGGAAAGCAATTTTTATTTTCATATATTTTTACATAGTGTTGTATAACCGATCGCATTATTAATATTATTATAAAAAAAGAGTTTTTTTTATTAGTCAGTTATTTCATCAACAATTAACGGCAATGTATTTGCCAACACTTTTCTTTTTAATGCCTGGCATAAATTATATCCTAGGTGAAATGTTATTGTTCTGGTACATTTTATTGACTGAGCAAGTTTTTATGGTGAGAGTTCCATTGAAGTAAATTCAAAATTATATGGGGGCTAACGAAAGTGTGGCGAATTTTTGGGCAATATTGTGAATTTTTACCTGAGTGAAAAAGAAAGAAAAGCACCAATCGTGGCTACTGCCTAAAACGGACCAAATTTGAAAAAAAGGAACTAGCGGACCGAATGGGGTTGGAAGGAACCATTTTTGGTGCAAATTGACCAAAGTGGCAACAGTGAAAGCGAAGAAAACTACCGTTCAAATTCCTCCACAGCCACTGGTGAGTTTTTCGGTGATGACAGCGTTACCACTTGGGCCAGAATCGCGGATAAAAGAACTGGTTACGATATTCGGTTACATAATGTTCTGGGTACTATTTTACCGGTAACGCTCAGATTTGGGGCGTAAGCATATAATGTTCGGTTACACCCGAACTTAGACACCCTTACTTATTTTTTTTTAATTTCGCTGTCTTAAGAAAAATATGAGTAGAAATAAGGATCAACTAAATTTTTAAGGAGAAAATACGATTTGTCGAATTTTATTCAATTTTTCTGAAGTTATACTTCTTTAGGCGAATAACGAAAAAATGATGAGAGTAAAATTTAAAAAAAATTTATAAAAAGTAACTGGTTTAAAATGTAGTTTGTGTTTATGTTCGCTGTGAATTGTACGAGCAATCTCGCACTGAGTTGGGTTTACATGGACGCATGTATGAGCTCGAAAACGCTACCAATAAAACAGAAACAGCGCCTCTATTTCTGGGATGTTTGTATGCATGTATATATATGCTAATATTTGTGTACTAAGGAGATCTATATATCTATCTATATATATAATCAAGGATGTACACATGCATGCAAGCTAAAGAGCTCTGAAACCGCCCCCCCCATTTTATTCAAATTTTCAGAATAGCTTTACAGCAACCCGAAGAGTGTTCCTCTGAAGCTTCTTTCCGGAAAGTGGGTCAGGCACCAATCTATTCGAACAAATTCATTTCATGCTTCGATTTGCCTGAAACTCATTACCTGTAGTTGTTACGACAGTGGACGTAATTTAAAAATAATAACATTCGATTAGTTCGCGAATTTATGTAACACTTAATGTAAAAAAATTTATATTTATTTATTTAATTTTTTAAATTTAAACCGAACTTTGTTTACTTTGTTGACTATCTTTATCCAGTCTTTTAATTTTTTTATTGTAACTAATTAACGGTTTTTTAATGATGCCAAAGAAATATAACTTTTCACGTGCGTACCTGAGTATACAT
>JARSSU010045387.1:0-50250 GCA_029619165.1 Eurosta solidaginis | reverse complement strand
CATATCTAAACGATTTTAAGATAAATATAAAATACACAGTAAGAACGGGACTGTCTTCGAGGCTGTGACCGCGAAGACTTACATACCTTTCATGAATGCAGGCTGACATAATCTTATCCCGTTCGTAATCTCCGAATAGATCGATTACATATAAAATAGTAGAGTATACAGAACCGCTAATCTGTGGTGAGGATGCCAAGAACTTCACCGTTTTTTGTGTGGTCTGCACATGTGTAGAACAAAACGTCATGACTAGCGAAAGCACGTAACTTTCAAAAATATATGCCACTGCTAAACGTAACTATTTGATGAAATTTGATGAATTTGAAGCTTCTAGCCGTAAAAAAGGGGCAAAAATGACAGTTTATATGAAGTATATAATATAATACCACCGATCTCTATCGATTTCAGACAACATATATGCTATACACGTAGAGCATATGGTGAAATTTGAAGCGTCCAGTCTGTTAAAAGGGCAAGAAATTGCGCAAGTTTTCTTATCTGAACAATCGGTTGTATGAGATATATACTATATATACCAACCGGTACTATGATCAGACAACAATATATGCGATACCGTAGGATTTGGTGAAATTGTGAACATATGCTAAACGCTTTTTGAGATACATATACCAACGGGTTGTTACTTTGTGATCGGATGCAAAGTTTGCAGGTTTTTTGTTGGTCTGTGCGAGACAACATGACTACAATGCGATACACGTGTCAAGCATATCATGCGTGAAAGCTGAAGCTATCTACGCTGTTAAAATGAGAATTTTGAGATGCGCAAAGTTTCTATCTAGCCGTAAAAAGCAAACATCGAGTTTGATATGGGTATATCACTATTATACCACCGTCTCTATGATGTTTCAGACAACAATATATGCTATACACGTAAGCATTTAGTGAAATTTGAAGCTATCGAAACGATTTCTGTAAGATAAATATGGGGAGAACAAGTAAGAACGGACAGTCTTCGGCTGTGCCGAGACTTCATACTTTCATGAATGGGCTGAACATATATCTTATCCCGTTCGTAATCTCCGAATAATCGGATGTATAAGATAAGAATATATAGTGAACAGATCTGCATACCTAACGATTTTTAGATAAATATAAAATAAAAACAGGTAGGTACTTTGTGTGAGGATGCAAAGTTTCTGGTTTTTTTGTGGTCTGCGTTGTAAAAACTATGACTGCGATCACGTATTTCAACAATATATGACGTAAAACGTAACTATTTGATGAAATTTGATGAATTTGAAGCTTCTAGCCGTAAAAAGGGGGCAAAAATTGAGTTTATATGGGGTATATAATATATATACCACCGATCTCTATGATTTTTTCAGACAACAATATATGCTATACACGTAAGCATTTGGTGAAATTTGAAGCTTCTAGCTGTTAAAATGGGAAGAAATTGCGCAAAGTTTCTTATCTGAACAATCGGTTGTATGGGATATATACTATATATACCACCGTATCTATGATTTTTCAGACACAATATATGCTATACACGTAAGCATTAGTGAATTTGACATATCTAAACATTTTTAGATAAATATAAATAAAAAATAGGTAGGTAATCTGTGTGAGGATGCAAAGCTTCACGTTTTTGTGGTCTGCATGTAAAAATATGACTACGAATCACGTATTTCAAAAATATATGACGTAACGTAACTATTTGATGAAATTTGATGAATTTTGAAGCTTTCTAGCCGTAAAAAAGGGGCAAAAATGACAGTTTATATGAAGTATATAATATTATACCACGATCTCTAGATTTTTTCAGACAACAGTATATGCTATATACTGTAAGCATATGGTCGAAATTTGAAGCGATCTAGCGGTTAAAAAGGGCAGAAATGCGAACGTTTCTTACACTGACACAATCGGTTGTCTGAGCATATACTAGATATACCATCGATTCTCAATGATTTTTTCAGACAACAATATATGCTATACACGATAAGGCATTTGATGAATTTGAGCTTCTAGCCGAAAAAAGGAGGCAAAAATGAACAGTTTATATGACGTATTACTATATATACACCGATCTCTATGATTTTGTCAGACAACATATATGCTATACACGTAACGCATTGGTGACATGTTGAAGCTTCTAGCCTGTAAAATGGGGAAGAAATGCGCACAAGTTCTATCTGAACAATCGGTTGTATGGATACGATGTTTACTATATATACCACGGTATCTGATGATTTTATTAGACAACAGATATATGCTATTACACTAATGCAGTTTAGAATGAAAATTTGAACATATCAAACGATTTTTTTTTTAATTGATATAAAATATAAAATAAACAGTAGTAAGAACGGGACTGTATACGCTGTGCGAAGACTTCATACCTTTCATGAATGGGGCACTGAAACTGAGACAATAATCTATCCCGTTCGTAATCTCGGAATGAAGTTTGATGTACTAAGCTAAGAAATAATATATGTGGAAACAGATCTGCATACCTTAATCACGAGGTTTTAAGATAAATATAAAAATAAAAAACAGGACCTACCTTTTATGTGAGGATGCAAAGGCTTCTAGGTTTTGTGGTGTGGTGTAAAAACAATGACGCGAATCACGTATTTCAACAATATCTGACGTAAACGTAACTATTTGATGAAATTTGGATGAATTTTGAAGCTCTAGCATGTAAAAAAGGGCAAAAATGAGAGTTTATATGGGGATATGATACATATATATACCACCGATCTCGTATGATTTTTTCTAGACAACATGATATGCGTATACACGTAAGCATTTGTGAAAATGTTGAAGCTGTCTAGACTGGTAAAATGCAGAAATGCGCACAAAGTTTCTTGTCTGAACAATCGGTTGTATGGATATTATACTATATATACACGATCTCTGAGATTTTATCAGTACAACAATAGTATGCTATACACGTAAGCATTGAGTGAAATTTGACAGCATATCTAGCGGATGACGATGCGTTATACGCACTAAAATGCTGAAAAGTACATCGAAGCAATCTGGTGGATGCAGATAGCTATCACGATAATATGCTGCAACCGTCTGCTATGATTAACAGACAACACTATGATGCTAATACGTAAGCACGCTCGGTGATGACATGGACGTAAGCTGTACGATGTGATGTAGAATTGTGCGCGAATTTTAAGCATCTAGCCGTACAATCAGTTGTGCATGAGAATAGACTAGTATATACGACGATCTCTATGGATATTTCAGACAACACTGATATGCTCTACGTAAGCAATCTGGTGAAAAAGTTGAAGCGTCTAGCTGCACTCAAAATGGGATGAAGAAATGCGCACAGTTTCTTTATCTGAACAATCACGGATAGTTGCTAGAGATCATATACATATATATAACCACCAGATCTCTATGTATTTTTTCAGACAACACAACTATGCTATATACGTAAGTATGGTGACAATTTGAAGCTTCTAGCTGTTAACAATGTGCAAAATTTGCGAAAATATAAATATATACTATATATACTATATATAAATACTATATATACGAGACCATTATATACTATATATACCACCGATCTTATGATTTTTCAGGACAACAATATATGATATATACTAGCATTCGTTAATTGAAGCCTCTAGCTCTTAAAATGGGCAGATATCGCAAAGTTCCTTATCTGAACAATCGGTTTGTATGTGGATATATACTATATATACCACCGTATGCTATGATTTTCTCAGTACCAAACTAATATCATGCTTATACACGTAAGCATTTGGTGAATTTGAACATATCTAAACGATTTTTAAGATAAATATAAAATAAACAAGTAAGAACGGGACTGTGACTTCGGCTGTGCCGAAGAATCATACCTTCATGAATGGGCTCTGAACAATAATCTTATCACCGTTCGTAATCTCCGAATAATTGGATGTATAAGATAGAAATATATAGTGAACAGATCATGCATACACTTAGACGATGTTTAAGATAGATAAATATACAATACAAAAACAGGTAGGTACTTTGTGTGAGGAGTGCAAATGTTCTGGTATTTTTGTGGTACTGCGTGTAAAAACTATGACTGCGAATCACGTATTTTCAACAATATATGACGTAAACGTAACTATTTGATGAAATTTGATGAATTTTGAAGCTTCTAGCCGTAAAAAGGGGGCAAAAATTGAGTTTATATGGGGTATATAATATATATACCACCGATCTCTATGATTTTTTCAGACAACAATATATGCTATACACGTAAGCATTTGGTGAAATTTGAAGCTTCTAGCTGTTAAAATGGGGAAGAAATTGCGCAAAAGTTTCTTATCTGAACAATCGGTTGTATGGGATATATACTATATATACCACCGGTATCTATGATTTTCTCAGACAACAATATATGCTATACACGTAAGCATTTAGTGAAATTTGAACATATCTAAACAATTTTTAAGATAAATATAAAATAAAAAATAGGTAGGTAATCTGTGTGAGGATGCAAAGCTTCACGTTTTTTGTGGTCTGCATGTAAAAACTATGACTACGAATCACGTATTTCAAAAATATATGACGTAAACGTAACTATTTGATGAAATTTGATGAATTTTGAAGCTTCTAGCCGTAAAAAAGGGGCAAAATGACAGTTTATATGAAGTATATAATATATATACCACCGATCTCTATGATTTTTTCAGACAACAATATATGCTATATACGTAAGCATATGGTGAAATTGAAGCGTCTAGCTGTTAAAAGGGGCAGAAATTGCGCAAAGTTTCTACTGAACAACGGTGTAGAGATATATACTATATATACACGATCCGATTTTTTCAAAACAATTATGCTAAACGTAGCATGGTGAATTTTGAAGCTCTAGCCGTAAAAGGGGCAAAAATGCGTTTATATGAAGTAATAATATAACCACCGATCTCTATGATTTTTTCAGACAACAATATATGCTATACACGTAAGCATTTGGTGAAGTTGAAGCTTCTAGCTGTTAAAATGGGGAAGAAATTGCGCAAAGTTTCTTATCTGAACAATCGGTTGTATGGGATATATACTATATATACCACCGGTATCTATGATTTTCTCAGACAACAATATATGCTATACACGTAAAGCATTTGTGAAATTTGAACATATCTAAACGATTTTTAAGATAAATATATAATAAACAAGTAAGAACGGGACTGTCTTCGGCTGTGCCGAAGACTTCATACCTTTCATGAATGGGGCTGAACAATAATCTTATCCCGTTCGTAATCTCCGAATAATCGGATGTATAAGATAAGAAATATATAGTGAACAGATCTGCATACCTTAACGATTTTTAAGATAAATATAAAATAAAAAACAGGTAGGTACTTTGTGTGAGGATGCAAAGTTTCTGGTTTTTTGTGGTCTGCGTGTAAAAACTATGACTGCGAATCACGTATTTCAACAATATATGACGTAAACGTAACTATTTGATGAAATTTGATGAATTTTGAAGCTTCTAGCCGTAAAAAGGGGGCAAAAATTGAGTTTATATGGGGTATATAATATATATACCACCGATCTCTATGATTTTTTCAGACAACAATATATGCTATACACGTAAGCATTTGGTGAAATTTGAAGCTTCTAGCTGTTAAAATGGGGAAGAAATTGCGCAAAGTTTCTTATCTGAACAATCGGTTGTATGGGATATATACTATATATACCACCGGTATCTATGATTTTCTCAGACAACAATATATGCTATACACGTAAGCATTTAGTGAAATTTGAACATATCTAAACAATTTTTAAGATAAATATAAAATAAAAAATAGGTAGGTAATCTGTGTGAGGATGCAAAGCTTCACGTTTTTTGTGGTCTGCATGTAAAAACTATGACTACGAATCACGTATTTCAAAAATATATGACGTAAACGTAACTATTTGATGAAATTTGATGAATTTTGAAGCTTCTAGCCGTAAAAAAGGGGCAAAAAATGACAGTTATATGAAGTATAGTAATATATATACCACCGATCTCTATGATTTTTTCAGACAACAATATATGCTATATACGTAAGCATATGGTGAAATTTGAAGCGTCTAGCTGTTAAAAAGGGGCAGAAATTGCGCAAAGTTTCTTAACTGAACAATCGGTTGTATGAGATATATACTATATATACCATCGATCTCATGATTTTTTCAGACAACAATATATGCTATACACGTAAGATTGTGAAATGAAGCTTCTAGCTGTTAAAAGGGAAAAATGCAGTTTTATGACACGTATATAATATATATACACCGATCTCTATGATTTTTTCAGACAACAATATATGCTATACACGTAAGCATTTGGTGAAGTTGAAGCTTCTAGCTGTTAAAATGGGGAAGAAATTGCGCAAAGTTTCTTATCTGAACAATCGGTTGTATGGGATATATACTATATATACCACCGGTATCTATGATTTTCTCAGACAACAATATATGCTATATCACGTAAGCATTTAGTGAAATTTGAACATATCTAAACGATTTTTAATAAAATATAAAATAAAAAATAGGTAGGTAATCTGTGTGAGGATGCAAAGTTCACGTTTTTTGTGGTCTGCATGTACACTATGACATACGAATCACGTATTTCAAAACAATATATGACGTAAACGACTATTTGATGAAATTTGATGAATTTTGAAGCTTCTAGCCGTAAAAAAGGGGCAAAAATGAGAGTTTATATGAAGTATATAATAATATATACCACCGATCTCTATGATTTTTTCAGACAACAATATATGCTATATACGTAAGCATTTTGTGAATTTGAAGCTTCTAGCTGTTAAAACGGGGCAGAAATTGCGCAAAGTTTCTTATCTGAACAATCGGTTGTATGAGATATATACTATATATACAACCGATCTCTATGATTTTTCAGACAACAATATATGCTATATACTTAAGCATTTGGTGAAATTTGAAGCTTCTAGCTGTTAAAATGGGGGTAGAAATTGCGAAAAGTTTCTTATCTGAACAATCGGTTGTATGAGATATATACTATATATACAACCGATCTCTATGATTTTTTACAGACAACAATATATGCTATATACGTAAGCAATCGTGAAATTTGAAGCTTATAGCTGTTAAGATGGGGTAGAAATTGCGAAAAGATTCTTATCTGAACAATCGGTTGTATGAGATATATACTATATATACAACCGATCTCTATGATTTTTTCAGACAACAATATATGCTATATACGTAAGCAATCGGTGAAATTTGAAGCTTATAGCTGTTAAAATGGGGTAGAAATTGCGAAAAGTTTCTTATCTGAACAATCGGTTGTATGAGATATATACTATATATACAACCGATCTCTATGATTTTTCAGACAACAATATATGCTATATACGTAAGTATTTGGTGAAATTTGAAGCTTCTAGCTGTTAAAATGGGGCTAAAATTTGCGAAAATATATATATATATACTATATATATATACTATATATACCACCATATATATACTATATATACCACCGATCTTTATGATTTTTTCAGACAACAATATATGCTATATACCTAAGCATTCGTTGAAATTTGAAGCCTCTAGCTCTTAAAATGGGGCAGTAATTACGAAAAGTTCCTTATCTGAACAATCGGTTGTGGGGGATATATACTATATATACGACCGATCTCATCAATTTTTTCAGGCAACAATATGTGCAATATACGAAAGTATATGGTGAAGTTTGAAGCTTCAATCTGTTAAATTAGGTAAGATATTACAAAAATCCTCTTTTTCTGAAAAATCGGTTGTATGGAGGATATATGCTATAGTGGTCCGATCCGGTCGGTTCCGACAAATGTCTAATCGGACACCCAAATACACCCGCTCACCAAATTTTATCAAGATATCTCAAAATTGAGGGACTAGTTTGCATACAAACAGACAGACGGACAGACGGACAGACGGACATGGCTAAATCAACTCAGCTCTTCAACTGATTATTTCGGTATACTTAATGGTGGGTCTATCTATTTTCCTTTAAGGACTTACAATTTTCGGTTTCGTGACGAAATAATATACCATTTCATTTTCATGAAAGGTAAAAAATGCAAAGGGAGTGTATTGTGATGCCAACTTAGTCCGTCGTTACCGACAAGGGAAACTCTGGAGCAATTTGAAAAGGCATGGAGAAGCACAGGAGGAATGTAAAATAGACCCCAATGTACTGAACATTTACTTCGCAAGTGCCAGTAGAGATATGTCCATTCCCCAGCACAGATATTTGTAGAAAACCTTAGACCAAATGAAAATTTTCAATTCGAAGGAGTAACCGAGTCTGAGGTATTAAAATCGCTCACTATGGTTAAATCAAATGCTATAGGCAATGATGGGATATCTCTTAAGTTTGTGAAGCTAGCATTGCCGTTTATTATAGGAACTCTGACTCATATAATAAACCACAGCTTCACAGCTGCGGTTTTCCCAACAGAATGGAAAAGCTGTCATAATACCTATTCAAGAAAAGAGGAATGCCACGAGCCCAAGTGATTATAGACCGATAAGCATAATGCCAGCTTTTTCGAAAGTGTGTGAATCTTTAATGGCAATACAAATTTCTGCTTTTGTAAAACGGAATAAACTACTTTCCCCACTGCAATCTGGATTTCGGCCTAAACACAGCTGTCTACAGCTATGATAAAAATAATGGACGACATTAGGATGGAGTTCGACAAAGGACATCTACACTCCTCTGCCTTTTAGATTTTTCGAAAGCATTTGATTTAGTAAATCATGATATTCTTTGCAAAAAACTCAAGTATTTTTTCGGGTTTTCTGATAGTGCTCTAAGCTTTATGGTTAGCTACCTTGCTGGAAGGACTCAGAAAGTGACCTGCAGCTCTACGTCCTCTATGTCTTGTATCGTTACCTCTGGTGTACCGCAAGGATCTGTTCTTGTCCCCTTTTATTTAGTCTCTTTGTCAATGATGTATTCTCTGTGAGTCAGCATGTACAGGTTCACGCCTATGCTGACGATATACAACTGTATTTGTCCAGTCGTGTCTTGTTGAAGATGTGTGCTATAAAATTAATTGTGATCTGTCATCTATTTCACAATGGGCTACTGTTAATTGTCTTTGCTTGAATGCTGTTAAGTCATATATGGTGCCTATAAGTAGCAGTGTAGTGCATGTAGAAGATATCCCAAAGTTGTATATTGGTAACGCTGATTTAGTATTTACTGATAAGGTTAAAAATTTGGAATTTCTTGGAAACCCTACGATGACTTGCTCAGACCATATAAACAAAGTTGTAAGCAAGTGTATATTGTTCTACGTAGAGTACCAATAACAGCTTCATTTACGCCTCTTGAGATGAGAAAGAAACTGGCACTTCAACTAATTATACCCCAGATCACCTATTCTGAGCTTGTATATAGCAAGCTAGATTGTGCTTCGTCGCACAAATTGATATTGCGTTTAATAATGTTACGCGTTACGTTTACGGACTCAAGAGATATGATCACATCATTGCATGGAATACCCAAAATTCTGGGGTGTACTATTTCCAACTATCTTGCTGTTAGAAATTGTACGTTCATGTATAAGCTCTTAGAATATAAAGCCCCGGAATACCTTTACGTTAAATTAATGCTAACAAAATCCAGAAGGCATCAAACTCTGACAATCCCTAAATATAAATACCTGTTCTCTTCACGGCTTTTCTTCGTTAATGTTGCTAGGCTCTGGAATTCAATTCCAGAAAATGTCACAGCTGTTATGGGTAGATGTAACTACAGAAGGGTAATTCACAATTATTTTATTTCTACAGTGTGAAAGTGATTGCGATCTGACTTGCTCTATATATTTCATTCCTTATTTTTCCTTTTACTACATTTTCAAATTCTAACTTTAAATTACAAACATAATAATAATATTAAATCTGTCTTGAATTTAAAAAACCACGTTATGTTGTAAGTTACTTGTGAATTGTAATAGACCTAAGTTTTAAAATTTTTATTTATTTTTTTGAATTTCCACTTTTGTATTGTACTTTAAAAGACTCAGTCTTACATGTTCACCCACACATTCTAAATAAATATTAAATATTAAAATATCGTAAAATCGTAAATATCATTGAGCGAGCCACAACCGGTCTGAGGAGCCCCGCCACATAATCATTAATATAAGGTAAATTATTTTGTACTAATTATCTTTTCACTTAAATAAAAGCATTATTATAACGAGAAATATCACGCTTCTCTTTTTTTATTATTTTATTTACACATTGTCCAAGCGCAATTGTTGCGCCTCCGATCTCCAATGGATACACCTCAATTGTTCAGGGTAAATAAAATACAGTCCACATATACACAACATTTGGTACACAATATTTTGGTGGTACATATCATCTTGGAAATTCACAACATTTGATAAACACAATATCTTGGTGACACACAACATTTGGTATACAATATCACTGGTGGTACTTTTCATCTTCTTGGTCATACACAACACTTCATACAAATCATCTTGGTTATACACAACTTTTGGCGTTACAACAACCTGCAACACAAACCTCTCCAAACTCCATGCAGCTGCTATAACAAATTTGTATATTTCTTGCTACTTTTTTTTTGGATTTTTTGTGGTTGATTTAAAAAGTGCCGCGAGTGTTCCGAACCCTTAGTGCGTCAGATTAGTCGGCCAAGTCTGACCTAAATAAATGAAAGCGCTCACAGAAAACACCGTTTCACTGTGAGGGTGCAGGGGCAGGAAATTAACCAAGGTAGTTTGGTTTTTGTTGTGCGGGAATGGTTTTTTGTTTTGGTAAAATGGAAACGTATATCCGGTTAGCAGAGGGAACAAGCTGAGTTTGAGACAGAATACAGCCTTATTCCAGAGGAACAAAATACCAAAGCAGCGGGAAATCAACAATTGCCTTTCTACTCCCAAGAGTCATAAAATTAACATTCTCAGACTACCGGAAAGTACATTGGCTCTATGGGAATAAAGCATAGACTACAAAATGCACATATCTAAGTGGGAAGATATGGACCAGTTCTTATCAAATCGGAGAAAGAGTGTCGGGCTTTCACTGGCAATAACGCCCAAAAGGGACAAAAGCCCCGAATACTCGGCATTCAGCCGAAACCCCCACACAAAGACTTGGTTCCTTCCAACGAAGGTATCTAAAACTGAATCAAAGGTTTTTGGAAAATGGTGCAAATCACCTGAACACAAACTACGGAATTATCCCCGATTCTGTGATTTGATCCAATGGAGAGAATCAATTTCATCAAATCCACGGGGGATGCTTGAACTGTTTATCCCCATGACACACAGTGACGAGGTTCACCAGTTCCTACAACTGTGTCAAATGTCATGCTCCTCACCACACGCTCCAATATACGGATATATCTCAGCGAACCGCAGCGCGCAATCCTTTTAAAAATGCGGATAATATCACAATAACTTCGGTACAGGCACGAAAAATACAGGGATCGGGGCAACCAAATTCTCCTGCTAACCAGAATGTAAAATCCTGTCATGCCAATGCCAGCACAGGTGTGTTGTTAGGAACTACTCGCGTACACATTCACCATAATGGTACCGACTTCTCCGTGCGGGCATTAATTGATTCAGGGTCTGAATGTTCCTTCATGACAGAAAGACTGAAGCGCAGAATCAATTTGCTGGCGAGAAAAATGCATGGCCAAGTTTCAGACACCATCAAAGCAGTATCTGCTCAAGTAAAGAAGCATCCACCATCGAACTACGTTCACCAGTGGATCCCACGCTTCAGCTCGACTACTCTGGTTCTTATTTTAGAAAAACTTACTGGGAACCTGCCATGTTGCCATATCAACACCATGAGTATGCAGGCATCCTCAGACTTGGTTTTGGTACACAAGAGGTTCTACGTCAAGGAAGATGTAGACCTCGTACTTGGTGGAGATATATATCCCCAAATTATACTGAGTGGCCTGAAAAAGAATGTAGTTATACACTTCTGGCCCAGGAGACAGTGTTCGGTTGGATACTAACCGGTCGAATCGAAGCACCGAGCCCAACGAAGAGCATCGTGTCATTCTACAGCGAGGTTGCGTTGGACAACCAACTAAAAGCAGGGAGTTAGAAAATTTTCCAAAGATCAAAATCATTAATTCAGATGACGCACATGGCGCAAAACTGTACCGCGAAACAAACAAAAAAATTTTGATGGGAGGTACATAGTGTCTCTTCAATTCAAGCAAGTTTAGGAGGATCCCTTAGGCGCGCATGCTCGCAATATTTGCGAAACGAGTCTCGGTTAATAAAAAATCGGATTTAGGGAAAGAATATATGAGGGTGCTCTTTGAATATGAAACGCTCGAACATATGAAAAAATCAGCAGTATAGTCGCGGCAGATGACACTAACAATACTTTCTGCCTCACCACGCCGTTGTCAACGCAGAAAGCATAACTACAAAAGTCCGAGTCGTCTTCAATGCCTCAAGCCCGACGGATAATGGCGCAAGTCTAAGCAACAACAGCCACGGATTGTCTTCTTATGTCCCCAGAATAACATCTACAGAGAGAGAGAAATGAAATGCTAACCAAACAGTTCCTGTTGAATACACAGAAATCTGGGCATCCCAACAGACATCTGATTGATGAGCCAATCCCGCTCAGGGCTTAAGGATTCATCTCCGTAAGCATTAAGAGAAATACGGCACCTGAGAACACAGCAATATGGAGCCAAAAAACACAAGCAGGTCTTCAGTCAACTCCACAAACAGGCGTCTGACCCCTATGCCAGGAATTGCCGGTGAATCCTGTACTCAAAGAACAATAGCCTAAACTTGCAGAAGAGGAACGCACACTCCATAGAGAAACGTGAGTCAATCAAGCTCAACTTCTATCTAGATACTGTAACAAGTTAAACTCTTACTTATTCAGAATCAACCCTGACATACAAAACATATGTCCTGCTTGTAACGTGACCCCACATGACACCAACCATTTCTTCACTATATTGTGAAACCAACGCCTCTAACACTCCCCTCATTATGGTCCACCCCTGCTGAAACAGCAAGTTTCCTTGGACTCCCGTTAGAGGATATTTATGAAAATTTGTAATCGGTCACACCTATTGGATCGGGCGAAGCACTGCTACAACAACAACATTCTCCTAACTGAACCAGTACTACAAGCAGATCGCCCGATTCTTATTCTACGTTGAGACTCTATCGATATGTTTACAACAGTGACATAGAATAAATTTATAGGGAACTTTGGATGGGCGCTATATACATACCAAATTTCAGGGATTGTTTTCAGAAGAGACGGTTCGTTAATGTAATATAATTAATATAATATACCTCTACCAGTTAATGAAAGTAGCGTTCGGAATTAACTGCGCTCCATACTTGCCGTAAGAAGGCTTTTGCAGCTGGCTGACGATGTACAAAATTCCCATACAAAAGAATCTAGGATCCTGCGAGAATGCATGTACGTAGATGACGTATTAGCAAGGGATGAAATCTGACAGGTTCTTCAGTCAGCGGGCTTTCCAATTCGTAAATGGACATCCAACTCGAGGTAGTTCCCGAAGATATCCTGAAAACTGATCGACGCAGCGAAGAATTTCTGCCGTTCGAAGACACCAGCACCGTGAAGGCATTGGGCATAAGATGGAATGCGCACTCCGATCTCTTCCATTTTAAATCAGGACCACTGGAGGATCGCGAAAATTCAACTTAGCTGGCAATATTGGCAGCCACAACGGTCATAGCGCCAAATATACTAATGCAGAGTATTTGGTCAGAAGGCACCGGGTGGGACGATCCTGTCTGACATTACAACTATGGAAAAACTTCACACAACGTTACGGAGACATAGGTACACTAAGGATACTGAGGTGGGTAAAGCAAGACTGACAAGGACTGACGTTATTTGGACTCGGAATCAAATCCAGCGAATTCAGGAAGCAGAGGAATACTTGCGTCAGGTAATTTGTTGTGGTGGCACCGACCTTCTTGGCTGCAAGAAGATAATTCCCACTGGCCAGCATAAGACACCGATACAACACATCCGTGAGGAAAAGAGGGCACAATCATATGCCACGACAAGGCAGATCAAATGGATAGACTCGACGGTTTTTCAAATTTACCCAGGGCATTGAAGGTCCTATCCTATGTTAGGAGATTTTGTAAAGGGACTCATCCTAGAACAAAGCCTCGTTCCAAGAAAAGTCGTGCATAATCTCAGCCGATGAGATTAAGGCAACGACTCAAGTGTTAATAAACAAAAATTTCCACGGTACAGAATACTTAAAATTGAAAAATAAGGAACCTATCGATCGCAAGAGTGAAGTACTGACACGCGGGGCTTTTCGAAATCAAAAACTACCGCGTTACGGGTTGTCGACTGTCCATAGGCAACGTGTGCTTTTTTCGGCTTCGACACTAAGGCAATCCATGCTTTCTAGCAGCCTTTTCGCGCTTTATTGCTAGAAAAGGATGTCCAAGATCTTTACGATAAGAATTCAAAGCCTTTCTGGCAGAAAGCGAGACAAAATGGTTTCCAAGCATAGCCGTCGAGCATTAACCTGGCATTTATTCCCGTCGCCGCTCCATATATGGGCGGCCTGTGGGAATCGGGAGTGAGGAGCTTCAAAAGCCACTTCAAATAGATCGCGTCTCCCCATAAGTTTACCATGGAGGATTTCCAAACACTTTTGTGCGGACTGAGACGTGCCTCAACTCGCGCCCTATCAGTAGAGGGTCGAATAATCCGACGGACCTGGAAACCACTAACCCTCAGGCCATTTCTTAACGGGCAGCCATTTTCTGGCGCCGCCAGAACCGGTCGTGAACGAAACCCCTGCCTCCATGATAAACAGGTGGCAGAAGCTCAAAGCACTGCATCAAACCTTCTACCGGCGATGGAAAACCCAATATCTTTTCGAACTTCAAAAACGAGTGAAGTGGAAATATTCTAAACCGAATATTAAGGTGGATGATCTAGTTGACATCAAAAAGGACAACTTATATCCCAACGTAGGACTCGGTAGAGTGGTCAATGTACACCCGGCGAAGGTAACCGAGTACGTGTGGTCGACCTTATTACGGAGAAGGGTCAGGTGAAAAGACCATTGGTAAAACTGATCCTCTTTCCCACGGAGGAGATCGATTTCGAAAGGACCAAGAGCTGCTCCTAACAATCGCTCCGTTTCTTTACCTCCCTCCCTCTCAAACTCTACCTTCCTCTCAACCACTCCCAATCAAGCACAAATCTACAGAACGTGAATAGGAGGGTTGAAAATTACACGAACGAACAATCGCACATTAACGCAAATTTCTTCTATATGTGGCCGATGTTTACCTAACACAAACCAAATTAGTGACACGTGCTCACGTCTTCATGCCCCTCTATCCCTAAATGCACGAGTCTCCCGAGCAATTTCAATATTCGGATACACAGCTTCAGCTTATGGTTGGAGTCGGCCGGAAGTGGCAATGGGGAAAGGGAGCGCAGAACATGAAGACATGGCATTCCACAATTCATTCGCTTACCCATAGCGAGGACACCAGAACCCTAAGCAGATCCACTATCTACCACACATATGCACTCGGCCAAATACACGAGGCCAACAGAGTTTATCAAAACTCATATCAAACAAAATGCGAAAATATCTGAATTTTATGTGAAATCTCAAAAATAACTATTAAATACAATACAAAATTCTTTTGTTTCCAGACATACACGAGTTGTGCCATTAAGCGCTGGAAAAAATATGCACTCGACCGAATGCAGGAGGCCAACAGAATTTATCAAAACTCATATCAAACTAAATTTGAAAATATCTGAATTTTATGTGAAATCTCAAAAAGGAACTATTAATTACACGCCCTGAAACAAAATTCTTTTGTTTCCGGACATACACGCATTGTGCCATTAAGCGCTGGAATACAGCCTACCTTACGTCAACCTAACGCAGATCAAGATTTTTAATATCTTTATATACCCAATAAGCAAAATAAAGAAAATTTTTTAAAAGGTTTACAGGAATAGATATTAAGATTACAAAACTAAAATTTTTCATTTAAAAAAACATTTGAAACAAAACGAAGGATAACCGAAATGGAACGTTGGTTAGAAGCTGGAAAATAGAGGTTTATATAAAATTCTAAAAGAAAGCAGTACTTTCGAGTTTTGTATATAAAACTAAATCATCAACAAATGTTCGGTCTAAACGCTTACAAAATATTCGTTCGTTTATTATTCAAACTTACTTAAAGTTATTTCCAAAAACATTTACAGAAATGTCCGCTGGATATATTTTTCCCCTTCAGACATATATCTTTATAGCCATATAATAGTCTAACGTTCTATTACCATACCTGTTGGTTCGTGTTCTGTAGGCGTGTCTCTTGGCGTAGCTAGGAGATCCCGGAGATGGATGCGAGGTACTTCTCATGGCAGTGGCACTCGGTATCGTCGTTTCAGTCCTTGATTGTAATTGTTTCACACTCTAAAGTTTTAATCTGACAAAAACAAAACCTACAGCACAAACTGCTCCCGTAGGTGTGGCTGCAATAATTGCAAAACAGGCACAGCCAACCGAGGTTTTCAAGTTTTATATACTGTGTCATCTGAATTTGCACACCATCAATACAAAAACAACTACAACTAATGCATCAGCAATTTCAGAAGGCACAGGATACTACAGGAAAATCAAATAGCTATTTAGTTAAGTTAGGATGGTTCCTTTACCTGATACGGCTGCTGCGGTGATGGCACGGCTGTGATGGCGATGTTATAGTGATGATGACGATGTTGGATACGGGTGGCGGATGGATGTTGGACGCGGCGGTGATCACTGCAATAGTACTTAGTTCTGCATCTGCACAAACTACCTTTGGGTGGTAAATTTTGCACTTTTCTAATGTGCAATTTAATGAAGCACTCCGAGAAGGGGAAAAAATGTCGAATCGAAACTGAGTTTTCGAATTAAAGGGACACGGATAACTTTAGAGAGAATTAATTTCTTTTTTGCTGTAAATTTCAAGTTTTTCTTAATACAATTTAAGTCACAACCGCAAGGATAAAAGATTTCGAATGATAATAAGAAGAAAAAATGTCAACAAATGTATATACATACTCACATCGTCAACCCATTTTTGGGGTTGCCAGAGAGGTGAAGTATAAAGTGTTATACTACAATTTGTATGAGTGCTTACTATGAGTCATGAGTACGACTCATGCATGGAATTCACATACTTAACATTAGTATAAAAAGGGGTAATAAAATACACATTTGTACGTATAATTAATTCAAGATTCGTACTTATACGTAAGAGGTACATATACATTTACAATTCCATAATCTTAAGTCTAATTTATAAGATAAAGGAGTTGGTTGTTAAGGACTGTCGCTCAATCATCATCCCCGCCCTAGCCGCGTTCAGCGGCACGGGTTAGCAGGCAGAGGTTACCTGAGGTGGTACTGTTTGGCGACCATGCCGGGGTGCCTGGGTATGACGTGGGATGCTCGGGGTTGCATCCCGTCGATGCAGCAGGGAGTGTTGTCTTAAGCCGCAAGTTCGGCAGCGATCATGTGAGCTACATTCATCTTTTGCGTGCGATAGCGCCAAACAATTCAAACAAAACTTATGTGCCCGCGCGAGTATCCTACGTAGTGGCGACTTCATTTTCTTAAATATACTGCAGTTGCGAAGGACGTGGTTGCATGTGCATATGCGGCATCGTCTAAAGGCGATTTGCAGCTGCGGCCTGCGCACGACTACTTCCGACCGCGTGTCGTGGTGCGGGTTGCGAAGCGCGATCCATGACAATCTGAAATAACAGTCGTACAAATATTTTAGGCGAGAGAACTGCTAAATGAAGGGGGTCACAGATTGCTTGAGTGTACGAAGTGTGATATTAGCCGTGTTTTTTTCACACGCGTATACCTTTACGCTTGCGCGTAAAAAACGCTTATCCTCGCTTAGATAATGCTTAGGAGACCCATCTATCGGCAATGGTTAAAGAACTGGTTACAGCATAGGGTGTACCGAAAAGCGGAGACGCAACCCTCTGGTGTATTTCTGTGTGCAACATATAGCTGAATCAGTTGTGATAAATAGTGGACGCGCATAGAATACATAGAATTAGTGCAGAGGGTGATACATAGACATATATTTCAGTTACATCTGAGTATAATGCTGAAATATTCGAAGTAAATTAAAATAATTTTTGACTTTGGAAGTCTGATAATAATTGAATTTATTAAAGAAATTCTTTCTCCTTTATAGCTAATTTCTTAACCTACACATTCATAAATATCCTAATACTAACAAACTAAAAATATGTACATTTGTATTACTATGCATACATGTAGATTTGTATTACTAATATGCATACATGTACATAGATTTGTATTAGTACTATGCATACATGTAGATTTGTATGCAAAGTCAGCAGATTGATATTCATGTAAAATGTTTGTATGTGAATATTTGGTTAATTCACATTATTGGCTGTATGTAAATATTTTGGTGACAAACTAATATTGACGATCGGCAGTGTATTGATCGGAGTGTGTGACTAGGCAGAATTTGTTAGGTGTGAACTGACAAAGGCTTCATATTCGGCATTCCATTGATGTTAGCGAACCGCTGTGTTAGGTCAATGTAATTTATGTCGCATAATATTGAAATATGATTATGCTATTACTAAAATGTATTGGCATAGAAGTTCATGGTGCGTAATGCCGCAAATGTATTGCATAGGTGGGCATGACGCATAATGCTACACCATCCGCCTTAGAAAAAGAGTATTATATAATTGTTTTGTGAACAATTGTATAAACCTCTTTGTTCGCATTTTAAATGATTTTGGTATTTTACTGTAACTTGATATTGTAGTGAGAAAGTTTGTGTACTTTGTTTCTAATTTGCTGACCTTGATACTTTTATTATTTTTACATTTTATATATATTTTTTTTTCAATATTTTGTACAAATCTTTTTTTTTCAAAATTTAACTATACATTTTACATTTAAAAAAGTACGTTGACAATTATTTTACTACATTTTATTTATTTTACAGCCAGATTTTAAATGTGTGCACTCACTTAAAATCCGCTTGTCTTTAGAAAATTTTATTAACTAAGCGAGTAAATTGGAATGCTTATTTTACGATTATGTTCTAAAGTTTTTAAGTGGGCTTAAGCCTATTCTTATGGACTATTATTTCCTTATCTTTATTGTTCCTATCATTATTTAGTAAATTATGCAAACTATTTTCCTATTAATATTTTCTAATCTATTGGGCTTAAAGTAAAGTATTTTCCTAATATGTAAAAATATGGCCTTATGAGCCTAGGCATGAATGATTGTATTTATTTTATTTTATTAAACAAATTTCGCATATTCTTCAAGGTGAAAAAAAAGATTTTTTTTTGACATTTTTTTTTCATTCATAATAAGGTAAATCTGTAATAAAGTGTAGACAATAGAGGGGTTGCTGATGGAAGAGCGGGGATAGCTATGTATTGATAGTAGTTTCTATTAATGGATAAGTGGAAGGTACAGTGGGTGCAAAAAAAAATTTCGTATCTTTAAATGCTTTTTTATATTTTCGATACTTCCCTATTTTCCAGCAATATCTTTGATCTTATGTGTCATGCGATTTCTGCGGCGGCCACCAAGACAGAATCGTCATGACTTTTATGAAGAATTATTTTTATTTCTATACCGGGATTGTCACATGCACAACCTCTTTGGTTAGTGCAATTATTTGATCTTAGAGAACTTGGGTACCAATTATTATTTTATAAATTCGCCTACTGCAGTAAATATTCAATTATTTTCACCAATTTGTCCCTCAGGACAACTGTGTTTTCCTTATAAATTTGAAGTCCTGAGATTGCCGGCATTTCTTTTATGCCTGGTCGAATATTGTCCTAAGTCAATAACTTCCTCAACAATCTGGTTGCTTGAAAATTTTCTACGCTACCATTTTTCTATCCTAAGATGAAAACAAGCGCGACTAGTCTTTTATTGCAAATTTATATAGCGCTTTAATATATATATATATGTATATAGGTTCTCGTTGTGACATTTTCTTCATGCTGGTTGTTATGAGCTGGTTTTTTAAAATTTTTGTATATTTTGTTTCTTAGGGTTTGCTTATTTCCACTGTCCTAGAGTTTTCTATTGCTTCGTGACTATTTTTGTCAGGAGCATTCAGAGGTGTTATGCAATTTTTGATTTGCTGTTCGCTTTAGGCAGGGCTGCCTTTACTGTCGATTGTGACATTTTGAGACTTACTATTTGAGATTTTACTTCAATTGTTTATTGCTCTTCCTCAGCTTTGAGTTTGGAAACTTGGGTAGAAGAAAAAAAATTTTGACGCGCTGTTTGCACGTTATTCATTTGCCTATATTTAAATTTCATATAGTTTTTAAGTATAGCGGCTATCGCTATGATTAATAGCCCTATCGTGCATATTAAAGCACCTAGCCATATGTCTGCCGTTTTTGTGTCCTCTTGGCTTGTGGCTCATATTTTATCAATTTGCTTTCAACTATTTGCTCTTCAGAGGTTTCTTTACCGAATTCATAGCCAGCTATCGCTATCATTATGCCTTGGGCTATTTTTGTCCACCAAGCCATGCTGAAAATTTTCTATAATTATCTTTCTGAGAAATGAACTAGGTTTATTTTTAATAAAATTTGGTTTATTATTTATCCTATGTTTTTATTGGGTTTATTAGCGTAATATAGTTTTATAAAAAAAATTTTAAAATTAATTTTAAATTTTCAGAGAAAAAAAATATAGGTGCTACTATAGCTTAACATTTCGAATTTTCGGCGAACACTCTCCTAATCATTCTCATTATTTCTTCTTCCTTGGTTGTGGGATTTATTATATCTTCTATTGTGGGTTCCCTTTCCATGCCTATTATTTTCCAACATTTCTTTAACCTTCTAATTCCTTTTTTAGGTCCCTAGTGTGTAATGTATTTTCGTCGCACCATTGGAGGGAAAATCTGGACAGTCCCTTTCCATTGAAAAAAAATTTATAAAATGTCCTATTGGCTTTTTCCAAAGGGATAGATGAAACTATCGGAAGTTAACTGACCGTTTTTTTTTAAATGTCCCTACCATTCCATTATACTTCGTTATCTAGTTAACTTAAACAAAAATTTTAGCATTTTATTATTATCAATTTACAAAATATTAATTTCTATGTCATTTTCATCGATAGTGTTAAAAGTTTTCTTTAGCTTTTAATATTTAAAATTTTCTTTTTGAATATATTCCTACTTGATATGAAAAAAAAATCTTAGCATAGACTTCGTTTTTCTAATGGCTTAGCGTCCCTGAGGCCGCTCAATTGATTCTAAAATCTATAAAGATTTATATACATAATATAGCTGCCAGTTTTGATGTTAGTCAGGATTGGAATTGTTGCTGTACCGTCCTTTTTTTCCGAAATATGTATTCGCTGCCATGAGTGCCTTTGGATCCGAAGTGTATATTCCACTCGATTATGCATTCGCTGCTATGCGTACCTTTTGGATCCGAAGTTTATATTCCACTCGATTATGCATTCGCTGCCATGCGCCCGTTGTTATAAACTTTTTGTAAAATGGGATCACTTGCATCCTTTCAAATAAACTTCTTGTGAAATGGGATCACTTGCATCCTTGCAAACAAACTTTTGTGAAATGGGGTCACTTGCATCCTTGCCAACAATTAAATAGTTGTTTTCGAAAAAATTCATTTGAATCCTTTTTGGGATTTTGATAATTACTTTTAATTACTTTAGCCTTTCAGATATTTAGCAGGATCTGGCAGGCTCTTACTTCAAGATGATCGGCTTTAGCAATTTTTCCGATAGTGTTAACAATTTTTCTTTAGCTTTTAATATTTAAAATTTTCTTTTTAATTTATTCCTACTTAGATAGATGAAGAAAAAAAATCTTAAGCAAAAACTTTCGTTTTTTGCTAATGGCTTAGCGTCCCTGAGACCGCTCAATTGATTCTAAAATCTATAAAGATTTATATACATAATATAGCTGCCATTTTGTTGTTAGTCAGGATTGGAATTGTTGCTGTACCGTCCTTTTTTTCCGAAATATGTATTCGCTGCCATGCGTGCCTTTTGGATCCGAAGTGTATATTCCACTCGATTATGCATTCGCTGCTATGCGTACCTTTTGGATCCGAAGTTTATATTCCACTCGATTATGCATTCGCTGCCATGCGCCCGTTGTTATAAACTTTTTGTAAAATGGTATCACTTGCATCCTTTCAAATAAACTTCTTGTGAAATGGGATCACTTGCATCCTTGCAAACAAACTTCTTGTGAATGGGGTCACTTGCATCCTTGCCAACAATTAAATAGTTGTTTTCGAAAAAATTCATTGAATCCTTTTTGGGATTTTGATAATTACTTTTAATTACTTTAGCCTTTCAGATCTTTAGCAGGATCTGGCAGGCTCTTACTTCAAGATGATCGGCTTTAGAAATTTTCCGCTTATTCAGCAAATTTTATGCTTAAAGGTTGAACTGGCAGGATTTTTCCAGTCAGATCGTTTTAGCAGTTGTGCTGATGTTTGATCTGAGCTGGCAGGATCTTTTCCTCCTGCAAGATCTTTTGGCAGTTTTTGCTGATTTCCGATCAAGCTGGCAAGATCGCCATGAAATATTCGAAGTAAATGAAAATAATGTTTGACTTTGGAAGTCTGATAATAACTGAATTTATTAAAGAAATTCTTTCTCTTTTATAGCTAATTTCTTAACCTACACATTCATAAATATCCTAATACTAACAAACTAAAAATATGTACATTTGTATTACAGCTACATGTAATTTTGATTACTATGCATACATGTAGATTTGGATTACTATGCATACATGTAGATTTGTATTACTACTGTGCATACATGTAGATTTGTATGCAAAGTCAGCCGATTGGTATTCATGTAAAATGTTTTGTATGTGAATATTTGGTTAATTCACATTATTGGTTATATGTAAATATTTTAGTGACAAACTAATATTGACGATCGGCAGTGTATTGACCGGAGTGTGTGACTAGGTAGAATTTGTTAAGTGTGAACTGACAAGGGTTTCATATTCGGCATTCCATTGATGTTAGCGAACCGCTGTGTTAGGTCAATGTAATTTATGTCGCATAATATTGTAATATGATTATGCTATTACTAAAATGTATTGGCATAGAAGTTCATGGTGCGTAATGCCGCAAATGGGTGGGCATGACGCATAATGCTACAATGCGTATCGGAATTTAGTATGGACAAATTTTATGCGCAGCAATTTCAGAGGTGTATTTAAAGTTTGTCGCTTAGCAGTCCATACAAAGTTGAATCGTAAACGTATATAGAAGTAAACAAAAACACAGCTATTGTCGCGACGGGAATGCGGTAGGAGTGGAAGAGGTAGTTCAGTGGCAACTTGGTGGGTTTTCCATGCTTGCCCTATCCAGGGTTTCGTTGTGAGGGAGGAAACATAATTTTACGAGTGGACGTCTGGACCTGGATATAATTTTTCAATGCGTCCTAGACGCATTCACCGACTTTGGGCTCAGTTTGTGGGTTTTTTCACTTTCGCCTTTTCTGAAGATCTTTTAGGTAATCTTCTTTCCGTCTTTTGCTAAACTGGTGACGGATGCTTTTTACCCTTTCCCAACGGCTCATAAGAGACAAATCTGTATGATCCACTTCCGGGATGGTCAGGAGAGGGCATCCTCTGAGAAAGTGGCCGGGGGTGAGAGCAGTGAAGTCAGAGGGGTTTTGAGATAGAGGCGAAATCGGGCGAGAGTTTAATACGGCTTCTATCCTCATTAAGAGAGTAGTGAATTCCTCTAAATGGAGTTATGAGTTCCTGCAGTCCTTTTAAAATGGAATTTGAAATTTTTTACTGCGGCTTCCCACAGACCACCCATATGGGGAGCGCCGGAAGGGATAAACTGCCAATTAATACTTTGAGGGGAGTATTTCTGGATGACTTCTTTTGAGGAAGTTTACAGAAAGTCGACAAATTCCTTTTCGGTTGCCCTTTTTGCCCCTATAAACGTTTTGCCATTGTCGCTCCTCATTTTCGCTGGGTATCCGCGGCGTGCAACGAAGCGAGCGAACGCTGCGAGGAAAGCGTTAGTGGTTAGGTCTGAGCACAGCTCAGGGATGATGATAGGGTATCGTTCATTAAACGTCAAAGGTCGAATGGGCTAATCCCCCCATTCACGCGAAGCAGGCCATCTTTGTCGAGATATGGACTAAGAGCTAATAAGGGGCTTCGTTTGTCTATCACCTTGGAGTTTTCTAAACATGCCTTTTCATGGCAAAGGAGCGGGTTTGCGTCAAGGCTATACTCTTACATTTCGCTTTATGTAGATCATCGTAAGAGAGAGTGGAAGACGCGGAACGTGTGCCTCCTGTTCGATGACTCAGGTTGTGGACGAATTTTAGGACATATGCCATTACCCTAAGGGCCCGTGAAAAAGAGGAGAATCGGTCCAGAAAATCAGGTTCATCTTCCATGGCGAGTAAGGCTAAGTTTATGATCGAGCGTAATCGCATTGCGCGATGTGACGAGACTCGCTGTTAGCGATAATTATATTAGTGCATATGGAGATGTTTATGACAAAGCGATTTAGCGTAAAGCGAATTGAGCGATTACAAGAGACAAAAGCGACGAAAACTTGCAACCGAAATATTTTGATTCAGTCGAGCGAAATTAGCGAAACATGCTGATGATTTTATTAAAAAGGTACGTGACAAGCAGTGTTTGTGGAATTTGCGTCATGTAGATTAACACAATCGCAATATAATTAAAAAAGCGTACATGTGAAAAGGCGTACATTGAATTATGGAGTTCACCACAATATTTTCTTTCCTTGGCGGTTGGATGCACCTGATATTTCTTTTCTTATGTATACTTTTTAAATATTTTTATTCGTAACAAATAGCTATTTTCTAATAATAAAATTGTACGAGTTAATGTACGCATGTTGCTTTCTCTACACTGCCACAACGTGAATAAAAAGATGTTCAGTTATATTGTTGAGCATTCCATCGCTTGCGATTTCGCTCTACTATAAACACTCAATCGCCAGCGATAACGCTAGCGAAAATGTAATAAGCGATGGAGCGTTTCTCGTTGCATCGCGCGATGTGATTACGCTCGATCATAAACTTAGCCTAAAGCTTCGACTCGGCATACCTCCGGTGGGTTGGTGTTTCGTACAATGCGTTTTGCAAAGTCCGCCACTCATAACGGAGAACTAGCCAAGTCAATGGATTTATATCCTCCAGTGCCCATGTCCGCTGGGTTGTCGCGAGTGCCGACATGTTTCCGTGACGCATTTCTGACGAGATCCACTATTTCAGCGGTTCGGTTAGAGACAAAGGTCTTCCAAGATATGGCGGGGGTTTTTCCAGCCATGATAGAACTATTTTCGAGTATTACTTTTGTAATAGCGAGGTTGACGTTTGACTGGACGACAGCGACAAACGTGCCAAAAGAAGAGCCGCGCATAGTTCTAGCCTTGGCAAGCTGGAAGTTCGAAGGGGTGCAACTTTACCCTTGGAAACCAAGAGATGAGAGGAGGTACTGGTATCGTGCGTGGTACTGACATATATAATGGCGCAGTATGCCTTTTCCGATGCGTCACAGAATCCATGCAGTTCTACTTGCTGGTTGGGGCTATAGTTGACACATCGGGCTATCTTAATGTTTAAGATACCGTACACATTTTTCGTGACCACTTTATGAGACGGAGGGGTTTAACTTCTTCATCCCAGTCGGTTCCGTCTACCCACAACTCTTGGAGGGGAATCTTTGCCTGAATCATTATCGGCGTAAGCCACCCTGCTGAGTCAAAAAGTTTAGCGACAGAGGATAGGATCTAACGCTTTATCCTAGCAGACGACAGGGTATAGAATCGACTGTATAAGAGAAGGTGTCGGTGAGGGCGTTCCATCAATACCGAGAGTTTTGGCGTTACTCGTTTTCTCGAATTCTAAGAGATTTGTATCGAGCAAATCCTCTTTGTCGATATCCTTCAGAATGCTAGGGTGGTTGGCCGTTATTTTTCGTAATGGCAATCTGCTGAACCGAGCGCTTGGATGACTTGGGAGAGAGATTGTTCAGACGAGAGAATATCATGGCTACCAGAAAGAATGTCATCTACATACGTTTCTTTGGTCAAGACAGGGACGGCTTTGGGGAAAGTTTCTTCTACATCTTTGACCAGTTGGTGAAGGGTACGTATGGCAAGGTAGGGGGCACAGTTCACACCAAATGGAACTGTTTTCAGACGATAATCTTTTATGGGGTCGCTCGGAGACGAGCGAAAGCCGATCCTCTGATAGTCTCTGTCGTCTTCGTGCATTAAGATTTGACGATACATTTTTTCTACGTCTCCGTTGAACACAAACTGATATGTCTCCATTTGAGATAAGGAGCAACAGATCCGGTTGGAGGGTAGGTCCGGTATAGAGAACATCATTAAGAGTATATACTGATGCCGATTTTTTAGAGGCGTTAAATACGACCCTTACCTTCGCGGTTTTTTCTCTGGTTTTATAACCACAGGATGGCGGAGATAAAACGGGGCGCATTTGCCTTCATTGAATTTTTCGTGTGAACCAGTTTCTTCCATATGATCGAGGGTGATGTATTCTTCTAATACACTATCATATAGTTCCTTTAAGATTCCTCTTCTCGAGAGAGTTTTTTCCATCCCCAAAAATTGGCTGAGGGCCAAGGGTCGTGAAGTTGATAATGGGATCGCGTCGGGAAAGCTAGGCTTAAAGGGAAGCCTGGCCACATAACGTGCATTATCCGCGTGCGTAGTTGTGGCTGTGTAATAATTTTCAAAAGCTCATCTTCAGGAGTTTTGTTATTGAAGCTGGGTATCTATTCCAATTCCCAAAACTTCCGGAGTAGGGAGCTTAGCTCGCTATTCATTACCTCTGACACTTGTATAGAGTAGGAGGATACTTCGACGGGCATCTTGCCGCTGATGATCCATCCAAATATCGTGTTTTGAGCTAACAGGTGGGGTGAGAGCTTTTCGACGCCTTCCTTGATTATTTGGGGGATTATGTCACTACCTAGAATAAGGTCTATTTGGGATGGAGAGTGACAATTCGAATCTGCGAGGTTAAGGTGCGCCCATCTCGTTTGGAGTTCGTTGGTGAGTTGAAAGTTAGGGAGCATTTTCGTCAGCTGAGGTAACACTATTGCTTCCGCATTAATTTTTGTCTGCATATCGGCAGAAACTAGGGTCAGGGAACACAGTTGGTTGGAGGTTTGAACTACTTTTCCACCCATTCCAGAAATTTCAAACTTAGACGGTTTATAAGGGAGTCTGATCCTGTCTTGGGCTGTTGTGGAGATGAAGCTTCTTTCAGATCCCTGATCTACGAGAGCTCTGAGTTTGAAAATCTCCTTTGTATGTTCTACCGGGACGATAGCCGTGGGTAAAGTTGTTTTGCAATCGGTTTCTGCGCAGAACGATTGGACTTGGCTTCTCTGCGAGCAGGAAGGTCCTTCATCCATTAGATCTGCTTGATCCGGGGTTTTATCGGATGAGTTAATGGGGTTTGTCATTGTGGTTTGGGAGGTTGTCCTTTGCGCTCGGGAGGGTTGTCTCTTCGGTGTTGCAGTTTGCAGTTTTGAGTGCTAGGACAATCTTTCAAAATGTGTGACTGGGAGAGGCAATTGAAACACATATTGTTTTTTTGACAGACTTCCTGCGGTCAGAGGTAAACAATTTCTTAAATTTGAAACAATCTGTTAAGGGATGAGAGGAGGTTTTGCACATTGAACATTTGTACATTGTTCGATGCTCTGTTACGTGAGACTGAGTCTGAGCTGTCGGTCTATTTTGGAACGAATGAGACTGTTGGGGTTTAAATGGCGGCTTAGTTTGAGGAGTGAATTTACTTTTACTTGGGCGCCATTGATCAACTCTTTCTACCACTTCGTATCGAGTTGTGGGGAACTGGTCCATTTGGGTCCCAGTTGGGATGTTCTCTTCATGAGGTTGGAGATTGCTCCCACAACGTGACTGTATTTTCAGGGAGTTTAGAGGTAACCAGAAAAATAAGTATGGGGTTCCAGTTATCAGTGGAGACTGGTTGCGTGGCGAGAATTTGTAGGCAATTATTTACCGACGATTGCAACCTTTGTATGTCTTCACCGTTCTCAGATATGATGGGCTTAAGTTCATCAGTGTCCGTATTTGATTATCTATGAGAACACGTCTGTTTTCATATCGAGCTTTTAAGGCTTCCCACGCAAAGGCAAAGTTGTCATCAGTCAAGGGAAATTGGTTGACAATTTGTGCGGCCTTTCCTTGGGTTTTTTTTATCTGATATGATACAATTTTTGCGTTTGGGAGAGTTTGGGGTGGTTAATGTAGACCGCTGTCACTGTGAACATGTCACGAAACGAGGGCCATTTTCATAACCACTATAAAATATTTCGGTATCGCAAGGGGGATTTTTAACGAAATACTGGAGTTGTCAGATGGAACTGTTGTGACGGTAGGGGCGCGGGATTTTCGCTTGGTTTATCAACTGAAGTACGAGGCAAGTCATATATTTGCTATGGGCAGATTTTGCAAAATTCATCGGACATGTCCTGATCGTCGGTTTCTATCACTTTATCGAAGGTTTTTTGGACTCTATTCAAAAATTTGTCGGTATTCGAGTTTTTGATGTTAAGAGACTACTCAGTATTGTCTTGGAGGGACGTTGACTTAAACCGAGCACAATAGTCCAAATAGACCAAAACATATCCTTGTCGGTAATGAACTTTTTAGAGGCAGACGGGAATTAAAATCTTCTAACTCCCTTACTATTGGAACCATTTTGTCTGTTTTCATCATCACTCATTTTGGTAATTGTGCAGTTTATGGTACCGCTGAAATTTGGGCCTTTTTTCGAATGCGGTATCAAAAGACGCGTATTCACATCTAGATTAAGAATCCGAAAGCGGAAGTTAACTTTTTTTACCCGTTTAAAAGTTATATTTTTTTTTAAATTATCCGCGAAAAAAAGGTTTGTGTGATAGATATTGTTCCAGCACGTTTACAATCTTTTAAGTGCACACATCACTTTACTTTTTATATTTAGTATATTAACATAATCTAACTTGCACGAATAACGAAAAAATTATGTTAAGTTTCACTAATTTACTTATAAAATATCAAAACAAATATTGCAACAAATTTCTTTCGTTGGAATCAGCATAAAAATAAAGTACGATTTTTTATTTTATTTTTTTTTGTTTGACAAATGTATGTATTCTGCACTTGTTCCAAAATGAAAATTACAAATATTTGCCAGAATCTCTTTATTTCGATAAATTGAAGACGTATTCTCTTCTATTTTAATATATAAAATTGCAACATATTCAGTAAATTACAAAAAACAATGTAATTGTATGTTTATTTAAATTTATGTTGAGCCGCCACCGCCTTGTATTAATCCTAACAGATAATAACAGAAGTAATCACCAGCGTTGCTGAGCTGGCAACAATGTTCGCTTTCATGTGTTTTCATTTCGACAGAAATTTGTTGCAATATTTGTTTAGATATTTTATAAGTTGTAATGTATTGGACAGCAATATATTTAACATGAGTGTACACATAGGTATACCAGAAAACACATACAGTGTAACTATTAACTATGCTCTCTCTTATACTGTATACTGTATGCTCGTACTCACTGGAAGATATACATAAAATCACATTTGGAGCACTGCTCAATTACTTGAAGTTTAGTCGTAAATTTAGTCTGTAAGCAACGTGAAATGAATAAAGATCATTACAGTGGCGACGAGGCAAAGCAGAACTCACAAAATCATACGACAGCAAGTAAAATGGCCGCTCAAATTATTGGTAGTGTACCACATTATAGGCACGAAGATAATAATTGGAATGTATTCCGTCAACAATTGAACCAATTCTTTATCGCAAATGAAATTACGGACGATAAAAGAAAAAAAGCATCTTTCTAACGTCAACGGTGAGGGATCTTATATTCTCCTGCAAAATTTAATGTGCCCACAAAAGGTAGACGATGCAGCAACGACGTTTAAAAGTTGCGTAGAGGTTATGGATGCACATTTTAAGCCACCGGCCTCAGCGTTTGCAGAGCGTTATAAATTCTATGAGGCAAAGAAAATGACAACAGAGTCCATAAACGAGTGGGCCGTCCGGGTAAGGTCGTTATCATTAAATTGTGAATTTGGTGCATATTTGAGCGACGCACTGAGAGACAAATTTATCATGGGGTTGGAGAAAGGTCCAGCGCGTGACAAAATTTTCATGGAAACGATAGCGTGTGATTTAAAGAAGGCGGTGGACATTGCGAACACCACCGAGTATATATATACTCAACGCCTCGGTGACTCGATTAAGCAAGAACCGCAAGAAGCATTGAACTATGTACAAAGCAAGGGCAAAAAGGTACAGCAGCAGCAACACCCACCGCAGCAGAGCAACGAACAGCGACGGCAGCAGAAACAGCCGCAGTCAGCGAACAAAAGCAGCAAAGAAAAACGTGGACAGCAAAGACAAGGGAAGCAGTGCATGGTATGTGGAAAATCGAACCATGTAAGCAGAGAATGCAGGTATAAAAACTTTAAGTGTCATAACTGTAAGCAAATAGGGCATTTAAAAAAAGTGTGTGCGGTTAGGGAAACACAACTAAAATTTGCTGAGAATTGCGAAATGAATTTGTTCGCACTGCAATCTGTAAACGATGGTCCTATAAAATTAAATGTTCACCTGAACAAAATGCCTATTAGTATGGAGTTGGACATAGGTTCTGAATTCAGTATCCTCTCGGCAGCGCGGTTCACAAACTTAGTTAGCAGAAGTGAGCTTGTAAGTACAAACGTTATATTAAAAACGCATAATGGCGTAGCAATATACCCTGTTGGTAGTTATGACGGACTGGTGGAGTTTAAAGGCAAACACGAAGTGGTAAAATTCTTAATAGTTGATAATGGGGGACCGCCATCACTAGGCAGGAATTTTTTAAGAGCGTTTGGGCTAAATATCGCCAATTTAAACTTCACACTGCCCAGCGAAAGTGTAGGAGTGCCTAGGGTGGTGGAAAAATTTCCGTTACTGTTCGATGGGACTTTAGGTTTTTCCAACAAGGGCTAAACGAGGTTGCAGTTGATCGAAAAAGCGACACTAAGGTTTTTTAAGCCAAGGCCGGTACCGCTGGCTATCAAAGCAAAGGTGGAGAAAGAATCAACAACCTAGTACAATTAAAAGTCCTTGAGCCAGTGGTGTTCTCCGAGTGGGCTACACCGATAGTGCCTATTCTCAAAAAAGATGGGGGTGTTAGAATCTGTGGAGATTTAAAAGTGTCGCTTAATCCGAATTTAGTAGTAGAACAGTACCCGTTACCGAGGATTGAAGATCTCTTTGCGAAACTTCATGGGGCGAAGAGTTTACGAAACTCGACTTATCTACGGCTTATCAACAAATTGAACTTAACCCCGATTCACGCAAGTTGACTACAATCGCGACAACAAAAGCACTTTTTCAGTATACGAGGCTAGTTTATGGGCTGGCATCGGCTCCAGCAATTTTCAAAGAATGACAGAAGGTCTTTTGATGCATTTAGAGGGTGTAGTAATCTTCTTGGATGACATATTAATCACGGCTCCGAATAGGGCAACACATATGAAAAGGCTTGAGGGTGTTATGAAAATACTAGAAAATGCCGGATTAAAATTAGCTAAAAATAAATGCCAGTTTTTGCTGCAAACGGGTAGAGTACTTAGGGCACATCATAGACAAAGAAGGTTTACATCCAAATCCGACAAAGACGCGCGAAATAGATGGCATAAAAAAAATAAATGTAAGGCGCGATATCCTCCGAAGAGATCTAAGGCTGAGCTTCTCTTCCAATTTGCGTCGTGCTCCTCTTGATTTTCCCTACAAATTGGCCGGACGGGACCTACATATTTTATGCCGACTCCGAACGGCATCTGCAAGGCAGATAAGTTTTCACTGAGAGCTTTTCATGGCAGAAATACACCCGGAGCGCTTGCCAAACACTGCCGAGGGGCGACCCCGCGTAGAAAAATTTTCATCTAATTTAAAAACCTTTTTCTAAAATTTTGATGTTGCTTTGCTCGGGGTTCGAACCCAGGGCATACGGTGTGGTAGGCGGAGCACGCTACCATCAGACCACGGTGGCCGCCGAAATAGATGGCATGCCGTACCCAAAATCAGTTAAAGAACTTCAAGCATTTCTAGGCGTGGTTAATTTTTATCGTCGCTTCTTACCCGATGTAGCAAAGACATGTGCCCCGCTGTATGACTTGCTCAAGGCAAACACCAAATTTCTTTGGTCCGAGCAATGTGAGATTGCGATAGACATGTTAAAGGCAGGGTTAAAAAGGAAACGTGCTTGGCACATTTTAACCTACAGCTTGAAACTAAGCTGACTGTAGATGCTAGCCCGGTAGGAGTTGGGCAGTATTGTCACAAATTACGTCCGATGGCGTTGAAAGACCTATAGAATTTGCATAAATTCACATTTGGAGCACTGCTCAATTACTTGAAGTTTAGTCTGTAAGCAACGTGAAATGAATAAAGTTCATTACATAAGTAAATTAGTGAAATTTAACATAATTTTGTCGTTAATTTGTGCAAGTTACATTATGTTAATATAATAAATATAAAAAGTAAAGTGATATGTGCGCTTAAAATATTGTAAACGTGCGGGCACAATATGTATCACACAAACCAGTTTTTCGCGGATAACTTTTAAACCGGTAAAAAAGTTAACTTCCGCTTTCGGATTCTTAATCTAAACGTAAATACGCCTTTTGATACCTCACTCCTCCTTGTTTCCCCTTATGGTTGAGAATTAAACGAAATTTAACTTATAGAGAGAAAACTTTTTTTTGAAGAGAGTGTTTGCTTTTAACTCTTTGAGGGAGTTACGTTTAGCTTCAAGTTAAATAGAAAGTGAAAGTAATTTTCAAATGCAAAAAAAAGTTTTTGAGTTAAATTTTGTTTGAAGGGGGTGACCGATCGAGTTTGACCACTGTGCCGCGTTTGCAATGCGTATATATACGGGAGGGTTAAATATACGAGGGAAAAATACAATATGTTTATATGTAAATATAATGAGTAATTATTTCTTAATTTCACTATCGATATTTTTGTGGACTGTATAAAGAGGGATACAGAGTGAAATACTAACTAACTCGGGGAAAGTTTAGCTTTGCAGGAGAGAAAACTATATTTTTTAAAAACGCTAGTGTACGCACCGAACCACTCTTGTACCACTGTATGAGATTTTATATTACCGCTTATTTGTGTAATTAATTTTGTGTATACGTGTGCATAAATACGTGAACGCAAGTAAGACAAAATTTTTGTTTAATATTTGTTCAATGGGGACAAATCAGGAACTTGCAGAGGTTTTTCAATATATTTAATTGACGACAAGAGATATTTTAGTTCAACTTGAGAAAATTTTAAAATATGTTGAGATTTGTCGCAATAAAATTTTGAGGGGTAATTTTAGCAAGCGTACCCACTGTAGCTAACTAATAGAGTTTTTCTTATTATGCTTTGCACATATATACCGTACTGAGTTTGGCAATATGGGGTATTGCTATATATATATATATATATATATATATATATATTGTGACGAATATTAGTGACACTAAGTGATACTCACATCACTAGTCTGATGCTAAGTAAATGAAGTCACAACAACAATAAAGCAGACAGTCACTTGTATCTACATAAATGAATCAATCATTATATCTACACATATGTACGTACACACAGCCGGAGAAGAAACGCACAACCACATGCATATATCTTATATACTCCCCAAAGAATGCAATGAGAGAAGCTATAAAATCGTGCATCTTTAGTTACAGCTGAGAAATTTTATAGCTGATGGCCAACTGGCAGATTCTGGAAATGGAAGCGCCTAGAAGATGCCAACGAGGAAATCAGAGAGTTTTATACTTTAAGGCAGCAACAGTAGAGGAACAACAATCAATATGATTTAAAAAGCCACCTGGCGAGCAATAGTAGTGTTGTGAAGTACGTTATAGTGTGAAGAACTTTAATAAAGGCCATTTTGCCTTATTGAATAGTGGAGTTCTTTATTCAACAGTTCAGTGATTCGAACGTTAGCAGAATATTGCAAATAAGAGGATTTGCACAAAAATCATTACAGTTGTTGTCGGAAGATGAATTGTTGAATAAATTCCGAAGATTTCGAGTACAACAAGGACATGGCAAAGTTAAGTGAATTGAAGATCCAGCAACTGAAGAAGGAGTTGGAGAGCCGTTGATTGAATACAAGCGGCATTAAATTCGACCTTCAGGCACTACTACGAGAGGCAATGGAAGCAGGAGGAGTTAACGTGGAAGAGTATGTATTTCATCTCGATGTCGACGAGACAACAACAAAAATTGAAGAGAAAAACGAAACATCGCAGACAGTTCCGGGCACACACTTGAACACGATTTTACCTGCAATATCTGCTCAAACATCGACAGTGTAATCTCAACTGGCAGAAGAGAAGACATATATGGCATCACAACTAGAATCCCAGGAGAACCGTATGAGGTCCAAGATTGAAGCACAAGAGACACGCATTTCAGAAATGTCGTCACAAATATCCACAAATATATCATCACAACTGGAAGAGCCAAAGGCATATATGGCATCCCAAATGGAATCACAGGAGACACGAATTTCAGAAATGTCGTCAGAAATAACATCTAAAATGGAAGCACAAGGGGCTCATATATCAGACATGTCGACACAAATTTCATCACAGGTATCATCGCGGATCTCTGCACAACTGAAAGTGCGTCTGGAAGAGAAACTAACGCAGTTTCAGAAAGGGTTCAGTGGTCGACAGGATAAAATGGAGACCGAGATAGATGCTTTAAAAGATCGTATACAGGAGTTGCAAATGAATCGCCCAGCAGTTTCAGCGAGTAATACGAAGGCAAAACCTCCATCGTTTGACGGTTTCTGATCCTTTCCAGGTCTTAAAGCTACAGTTAGAGAAGACTGCAGCAGTGAACAACTGGAATGCTGAAGATAAAGGCGCTGCACTCTTCATGGAGTTGAAAGGGCCTGCAGCTGAGATTTTGCAAACCATTCCAGAAGGCGAACGGAACTGTAATGGAGCATTGATGGGCGCTCTAGAGAGACGATACGGAGCTGAGCATAGGAGACAGATATAGCAAATGGAGTTACTGAACCGCTTCCAGAGGTCTGGTGAAACATTGCAAGAGTTTGCGTCGCATGTTGAAAGGTTGGCACATTTAGCGAATGCGGACGCACCTGTGGAATACACTGAAAGGTTAAAGTTTCAGAGCTTTATAAATAGCATACGGGACGTCGAAACAAAGCGAGCTACATACGCAAACCCAAAGCTAACATTCACAGAAACAGTATCACATGCTCTGGTTCAGGAAATAGCGTCGCTTTTGTGTAAGCCAGTTTTCAAAGCACGCCGTGTGGAAGAAGAAAGGCCAGCGTGGGTAGACGCAATTTTAGAAGCTTTACAAGGAACGCAAGAGAAGAATAATGGTGCAATCAAATGTTTCAAGTGCGGTAACCCAGGTCACATTGCTCGTCATTGCAGCACCGGTCCTGGTAGTTCCAACTTTGGCGGCCGTAAACGCAAAGCTGGAGGAGATAAGCAAGAGCGAATCAGATGTAAAGATCGAAAACTTGCCCTAGCTATTGAATGTCCTGTGATGTCGGTGTCGCAAATTGGAAGGAAATCAAACAGTCTTACCGTCAGAGGGAATGTCAATGGCAAAGAACTTGTACTGACTGTAGATAGGGGCGCATCTCATTCCTTAATCCGATCTGATTTGGTCAATAGGAGAGTAAAGCCGTTATTTGGAGCAAGGTTGCGTACGGTCACTGGCGAGTATAACCAAGTCCAAGGAGAAGTGGTATGCGAGGTATTAATTGGAAAGGTCATGGTTCTACACAAACTCATTGTGGCGGAGATTGTTGATGAAGTCATATTGGGAGTGGACTTCTTAGTTGACCATGACATCAGGATCGATATGCGGAGAAAGATTGTGCACAATAAGAACCAGGATATACCACTTAACCTTAGTTTGGAGAAAGGGTTCAGCAGTAATCGAGTACTGGTGGAGAAGACTCGACAAAGACCACGAAAGTCAAAGGAAAAGGTTGGTGGATAGAATGGGCCAAATAAAGCGAAATCAAAAGTACCTGCGAGAAAAACACTGGCACTGACAAACCCGAATGGACGCACTAAAACGACTGAAAGGATTTTCCAGAAAGAATGCAAGCGTGGTTTCAAGCCAGCGCGCTACTGTTGTGAAACGTGGGAACGATACTGATTATGCGAAGCCAATCCGTCAAGCGCAAGCTCTGCGAAGTAATTCATTGGCCAAAGAACAGAGTGTGAGGGAACGGCCCAAGGTAATGAGTTGTAGGATGAAACATAGGTACGACAAGAACAATAATTCGGAAGGTTTCCGGGAGGGAGATTTGGTACTGCTATACAACCCTCACCGGCGGAAAGGTGTTCCAACCGATGTTTGGTGCAGTTGGGAAGGAAGGCCCGTACAGAGTTGTGGAGAGGATCAGTGATGTCATCTACCGCATACAAACAATTGGGAAACTACGGAACAGAAGGGTGGTTAATTTGGAAGGGCTAGCAGCGGTTAGTTCGAGAGATTTGTCTGATCGGGACGATGAGACTTAGGTGGAGGGCAGTGTGACGAATATTAGTGACACTAAGTGATACTCATATCACTAGTCTGATGCTAAGTAAATGAAGTCACAACAACAATAAAGCAGACAGTCACTTGTATCTACATAAACGAATCAATCATTCTGTCTACACATATGTACGTACACGCAGCGGAGAAGAAACGCACAACCACATGCATATATCTGAGGTACTCCCCAAAGTATGCAATGAGAGAAGCTATAAAATCGTGCATCTGTAGTTACAGCTGAGAAATTTTATAGCTGATGGCCCACTAGTAGATTCTGGAAATGGAAGCGCCTAAAAGATGCGAACGAGGAAATCAGAGAGTATAAAAGACAGCAACAGTAGAGGAACAACAATCAGTTTGATTTAAGAAGCCACCTGGCTTTTGTTAAGTTTTTCACAAACTAATATTTTCACAACCCTAATATTGTATATACGAAATGGGATGTGCAATTTGGCGGGAAATTGAGAAGTTTTGGCGGGAAATTACAACTTTTGGCAGGAAATTGCCAATCCTCAAGAATCAAATTTTTCTTTAATTTTCTCGTTTATGTGCTTTTCCGTACTGGGAAGTAGGTATTAAATTTGATTTAATACTCACGATTTTTTGGTAAATGGGTATTTATTGTGTCGCTGGTTCCTTAGTGGCGCAGAAGGACCACTGTTTAAGGCATGGTTCCTTTACCTGGATACGGCTGCTGCGGTGATGGCGCGGCTGTGATGGCGATGTTATAGTGGTGATGGCGATGTTGGATACGGTTGGCGGATGGATGTTGGACACGGTGGTGATCACTGCAATAGTACTTAATTCTGCATCTGCACAAACTGTCTTTGAGTGGTAAATTTTGCACTTTTCTAATCAGTGGCGGATCGTGAGCTTGGGGGGAAATAGTATCAAAAAGTTTCATAAATTTTATTTTATTTTTATAAAAGTGGTATTCATATATAAATTGCTATGCATCGTGAAATACCAAAATTTTGTGCCTACTGCTATTTTCATGCTCAAGAAAAACCCAAAATTTTTCTTGATTGTTTTTTGGTCTGCATACAGCGCTTAATAATACCAAATGTAAGCTTTCGATCTCAAAGTATTTTCGAAAGTATGTATGTATTCTGTTTTTAAATACTTTCAGGGCCGCGGAGAGGCATGATTTTAAGTTAGATAAACGTTTTTGACAGAATTTTATAAGCGCTATCTGTCAAAAATGCTCCAACTAACTTAAAATCACATTTTATTTCGACTTCCCAACGACTTAAGTGGTCGCCATTTCCTTCAAATCACACTCCATACTAGTCTAAAAAACGGAGAAAAAGTAAAGCGTGATTGGCTCGTTTGGAGTGCAACAAAAGAAGCGCTTTTTTGTTTTCCATGCCGGCTTTTCAGAAAAATTTTTGAAAATACCCGATCAGTTTTGACAAAATCTTCAGGTTATTCTAAAGAAAAAGGTTGGAAGAGGTCACACGACAAAATTCCTGAACATGAAAGTAGTCAAAATCATAAAACTTGCTATATAGAGTGGCGCCCAATATGAAATGAGAATTCGAAATGCAAGTTCAATGGATTTTCTCTTAGCGGAAACCCTTAAAAATGAAGCAGCTCTGATTCGGCGCATATTGAGCAGACTACAAGCACAATATTCCACTGGATGACTGCCGTGGGCAAGGGTATGATAATGGCAGTAATATGAGTGGTCATTACAAAGGAGCGCTGAGTCAATATCCTTGGCAATATTTGCACCTTGTGCTTGTCTTAGTTTAAATTTATGTGGAGTGCAAGCTGATGAATGTTGTGCAGAAGTCATCACATTTTTCGGTATTCCGCAGAAATTTTATAATATCTTTAGCGCAAGCCCTAATAGATGGGAAATTCTCAAGGAAAAAAGTAATTGCTCTTTGCACAGCATGTCACAAACACGATGGTCTGCTCGTGTAGATAGTGTGAAACCTTTCGCAACTTACATTCCCCAAATAAGCTATTGATGAAATCAAGCTTTTGAATCTGAGTTCAGAAACAGTAACGGATTTCGAAGGTATTGAAACATATATGGGGAATTTGAGTGTATCCTCTTAGCCTCCATTTGGCTCAAAGTGTTGACGGTAATCAAACATCGAAATCTGATAATGCAAGCTAGAAAGCCACACTGGACGTAGAAACAGAAAATATACTTAGCCTGATTGATGAGTTGAAGAAGTTCAGGGATCAATGGTCGATCATGCTTCAAGAATGTAAGGTTCTGGCAGGGAGTATATGAAATAAAACTTACAATGTGAATTGAAAATTTATGTATGTTATGTTATTTTTTTACTGAATTGAGTTTATTTTTCACATTATTATTGTCGAGGTCAAGACGAGTCTTTTGACACCTCTCTCGATATTTTTGGTAGCGTATTAGCAGTCGACCCCTCAACTAGACTTTTACCGACAATTCAAACACCAATTTGCTTGTAATTAAAAACTCTTTAAGAGCACATTTTTTATTTCTGTGAAGTAAATTTCTATTTTTAAAATTGTTGCAAAAACCGTGCAGAACAAAATGTTTTTGAGCACATTTTTGCACGCAAGGAAAAGCACATACGCAAAAATTTTTACTCTCTATGATTACTCTCTAATGATTAGGGACATTTTTATTATTTTTATTATGTTTGGATGTGAAATGAACTAGCTTCCTTCTCAAGCTAAACAAATCTGCAGTGAAAGTACTTACGAGTGTCATTACAAGTCATTGCGCTATTGTACACGATTCAGACTTCTAGACGCACGGTTTTTCGACAGCTTGGCAGAGGTTGGGAAAGTGGATCCTTCACTCCTACTTAAGTTCATCAGAGAAAGCAAGTGGTTCGTTAAGGACCACTAAGAGATAATATGATTGGACGAATGTGCCGTCAAACGGCGCTCACTGAGGGCACTCACAAAGGATAAAAATGTCTATGAGTGGAAGTGTGGGAAATTCCCACACACCACGCCTTACTTAACCTATCTCAGATTTTGAAGTTTTTTCCAATATGTTTGAAATTTCTGTGATCTAGAAAAAAAAACTTACGCATATTTTTTATTCACATGACCAAATGTTTCTTTCTTTTGAAATTTTACTTATGCATTCATCCGGAGCCGGTTTCCGAAACCAACAAATCGTCTACTATTTAACATAAAAAAAGTTAATTGAAGTGATTGTCTAATTTCAGTAATTATCTGTTGCTCAAATTTACAAGCGAATTTTCAGGCAACCAATTTGATGATTTAACTTTAATCCCAAAGTAGATTTCTTTTCGCAAATTCTTACTTATGACAAGTTACAAGTTTAACTGTCAAACGAGTGATATATTGCCACCGGAACAAATAAGCTTACATTTAAAAATTTGTAACGAACTAAACTTTTGACAATAACGTAATATAACGCAACATAGCATTACTGAATAAATATAATTAAAACTTCAAGTGTTTCTCAATAACGAGTCTTGAAGCATATTGCAAAATGTCGAAATTCGACCAACTTGTATTTTTTTTCAACTCACTCTATGCATCCAATGCATTAATGCGTTAATAGTTGAGTATTTTGCACCTTCTGCTATCGTTCGAATCGCTGAACTGTTGAATAAATAACTTAAACATTCAGTATTCAAATTAAAGGGACACGGATAACTTTAGCGAGAATTAATTTATTTTTACTGCAAATTTCTGTTTTTCTTAATACAATTTTTAAGTCACAACCGCAAGAATAAAAGATTTCGAATGATAATAAGAAGAAAAAATGTCAACAAATGTATATACATACTCACATCTGTCAACCCATTTATGGGATTGCTAGAGAGGTGAATTATAAAGTGTTATATTAAAATTTTTATGAGTGCTTACTATGAGTCATGAGTACGACTCATGCAGAGAATTCACATACCTAACATTAATATAAAAAGGGGTAATAAAATACGTACGTATAATTAATTCAAGATTCGTACTTATACGTAAGAGGTACATGTAGATTTTTTATAAATTCAACCTTCAATTTACAATTCAATATTCTTAAATCTAATTTATAAGATAAAGGAGTTGGGTGTTAAGGACTGTCGCTCAAACAGTGTAATACAACAAATGATCTTTATGCAAATTACAGCATTTGAAAAAGAAATTAAACAATTAGGTCAAAAGTTAAAACTCGTGCTAAATGACGGTGTAGGCACCATGAAAATTTCTGGTAAATATTTGATAAACTTACAAGAAATTATTGAACAAGCAAATGAACGTGATTTTATTATGGATGTTCAAGAATTGCGTCACTCACTTATCTAATCATATGATATGTTAAATGAGTGTTGATCAAAATTGAAAATGTATAAAAATCCCGATGAAGTTGGCATAAAATGTGTAACATTATATGACTGCATTAATCAACGTCAATTGTAGCGATTACAAAATTATCATGCCATTAATCAAAGTATGTTGAGAGATCTTGAAAAACAAATAGACTCGCAATAGTCCTATCATCAAGATAGTCCTATCACCAAGATATGGGATGCCGCAATTCGAAATATCATATACATACATATAACATGTTTGGATGGCATCTATCAACAAATGGCAATACTGAAAATCTAATTACCTAACAGCAAACAAAATTGCATTACATAAAACCCATTATTAAGAAAAGGGAGCTGGGCTGTGGTAGATTAACCAATGACGGGTGTAAAGAGGGCACGGAAATTTTAACATCAGATGGCGCCATGATTTCGGCTGATTCAATTTTATCCATGAGTATAAACAATCAGTGTTGCTAGAAAAAAATTTCTTTGGGGCTAGAATCTAGAAAAAAACTCTAGAAAGAGCTAAATTTCTTCAAGAAAATCCAAAACCCGTTGAAAAAAGAGCTAAAAGTATATGTGAGCAGCGCTCACAGAGTATATTAACTTTGATTGGATAACGGTTGGTTGTACAGGAATAAAGGAATCGAGATAGAAATAGACTTCCATATATCAAAATCATCAGTATCGAAAAAAAATTTTATTGAGCCATGTCGGTCCGTCCGCCCGTTAACATGATAACTTGAGTAAATTTGGAGGTATCTTGATGAAATTTGGTATGTAGGTTCCTAGGCACTCATCTCAGATTGCTATTTAAAATGAACGATATCGGACTATAACCACGCTCACTTTTTCGATATGGAAAATTTCAAAAAATTGAAAAAGTGCGATAATTCATTACCAAACGAATAAAGCGATGAAACTTGGTAGGTGAGTTAAACTTATGACGCAGAATAGAAAATTGGTAAAATTTTGGACAATGGGCATGGCACCGCCCACTTTAAAAGAAGCTACTTTAGAAGTTTTGCTACTGCAATTTGGCAGTCGTTGAAGACATCATGATCAAATTTGGCACGAACGTTACTCCTATTACTATATGTATCCTTAATACAAATTTGCAAAATCGGAGAACGACCACGCCCACTTTAAAAAAAATTTGTTAAAGTCAAAATAAAAAAAAATTAATATCTTTACAGTATATAAGTAAATTATGTCAACATTCAACTCAAGTAGTCATGGGCGTGGCTGGGCGTGGCTCCGCCCTATTTCATTAATTTGTCTAGGATGCCATAAGTCGAACAAAAATTTACCAATGCTTGTAAAATTTGGTAGGGCCTTAGATTCTAGGACGATAACTATTTTCTGTGAAAAAGGGCGAAATCGCTTGAAGCCACGCCCCAGTTTTTATACACAGTCGACCGTTTGTCCTTCCGCTCGGCCGTTAACACGATAACTTGAGCAAAAATCGATATATCTTTACTAAACTCAGTTCACGTATTTATCCGAACTCAATTTGTATTGGTAAAAAAAATGGCCGAAATCCGACTAAGACCACGCCCACTTTTTCGATATAGAAAATTTCGAAAAATCGAAAAAGTGCGATAATTCATTACCAAAGACGAATAAAGCGATGAAACTTGGTAGGTGAGTTAAACTTATGACGCAGAATAGAAAATTAGTAAAATTTTGGACAACGGGCGTGGCACCAACCAACTTTTAAAAGAAGGTAATTTAGAAGTTTTGCTAGCTGTAATTTGGCAGTCGTTGAAGATATCATGATCAAATTTCTTAATAGAAATTAGCGAAATCGGAGAACGACCACGCCCACTTAAAAAAAAATTTTTTAAAGTCAAATTAGTTAATATCTTTACAGTATATAAGTAAATTATGTCAACATTCAACCTCCAGTAATGATATGGTGCATAAAAATACAAAAATAAAGGAAAATTTCAAAGTGGGCGTGGCTCCGCCCTATTTCATTTAATTTGTCTAGGATATTTTTAATGCCATAAGTCGAACAAAAATTTACCAATCCTTGTGAAATTTGGTGGGGCCTTAGATTCTAGGACGATAACTGTTTTCTGTGAAAAAGGGCGAAATCGCTTGAAGCCACGCCCAGTTTTTATACACAGTCGACCGTTTGTCCTTTCGCTCGGCGTTAACACGATAACTTGAGCAAAAATCGATATATCTTTACTAAACTCAGTTCACGTATTTATCTGAACTCACTTTGGATTTGTACAAAAAATGACCGAAATCCGATTATGACCACGCCCACTTTTTCGATATCGAAAATTAGGAAAAAAAGAAAAAAATGACATAATTCTATACCAAATACGAAAAAAGGGATGAAACATGGTAATTGGATTGGTGACACCCACCATATTAAGTAGAAGAAAATGAAAAATTTCTGCAGGGCGAAATCAAAAGCCCTTGGAATCTTGGCAGGAATACTGTTCGTGGTATTACATATATAAATAAATTAGCGGTACCCGACAGATGATAGTCTGGGTCACCCTGGTCCACATTTTAGTCGATATCTCGAAACGCCTTCACATATAACAACTACCACCACTCCCTTTTAAAACCCTCATTATAACCTTTAATTTGATACCCATATCGTACACACATTATAGAGTCACCCCTGGTCCACCTTTATGGCGATATCTCGAAAAGGCGTCCACCTATAGAACTAAGGCCCACTCCCTTTTAAAATACTCATTAACACCTTTCATTTGATACCCATATCGTACAAACAAATTCTAGAGTCACCCCTGGTCCACCTTTATGGCGATATCTCGAAAAGGCGTCCACCTATAGAAGTAAGGCCCACTCCCTTTAAAATACTCATTAACACCTTTCATTTGATACCCATATCGTAAAAACAAATTCTAGAGTCAGCCCCTGGTCCACTTTTATGGCGATATCCCTAAATGGCGTCCACCTATAAAACTGAGGCCCACGCCCTTTTAAAATACTCATTAACACCTTTCATTTGATACCCATATCGTACAAACAAATTCTAGAGTCACCCCTGGTCCACCTTTATCGCTATTTCCCGAAAAGGCGTCCACCCATAGAACCAAGGCCCACTCCCTTTTAAAATACTCATTAACACCTTTCGTTTGATACCCATATTGTACAAACGCATTCTAGAGTCACCCCTGGTCTACCTTTATGGCGATATCTTGAAAAGGCGTCCACCTATAGAACCAAGGCCCACTCCCTTTTAAATTACTCACTATCACCTTTCGTTTGATACCCATATTGTACAAACGCATTCCAGAATCAACCCTGGTCCGCCTTTATAACGATATCCCGAAAAGGCGTCCACCCATAGAACTAAGGCCCACTCTCTTTCAAAATACTCATTAACACCTTTCATTTGATACCCATATCGTACAAACAAATTCTATAGTCACCCCTGGTCCACCTTTATGGCGATATCTCGAAAAGGCGTCCACCTATAGAACTAAGGCCCACTCCCTTTTAAAAACTCATTAACACCTTTTGTTTGATACCCATACCGTACAAACAAATTCTAGAGTCACACCCCTGGTCCACCTTTATGGCGATATCTCGAAGAGGCGTCCATATATAGAAGTAAGGCCCACTCCCTTTTAAAATACTCATTAACACCTTTCATTTGATACCCATATCGTACAAAAAAATTCTAGAGTCACCCCTGGTCCACCTTTATGGCGATATCTCGAAAAGGCGTCCACCTATAGAACTAAGGCCCACTCCCTTTTAAAATACTCATTAACACCTTTCATTTGATACCCATATCGTACAAACAAATCCTAGAGAACCCCTGGTCCACCTTTATGGCGATATCTCGAAGAGGCGTCCATATATAGAAGTAAGGCCCACTCCCTTTTAAAATACTCATTAACACCTTTCATTTGATACCCATATCGTACAAACAAATTCTAGAGTCAGCCCTGGTCCGCCTTTATGGCGATATCCCTAAATGACGTCCACCTATAGAGCTAAGGCCCACGCCCTCTTAAAATACTCATTAACACCTTTCGTTTGATACCCATACCGTATAAACAAATTCTAGAGTCACCCCTGGTCCACCTTTATGTCGATATCTCGAAAAGGCGTCCACCTATAGAAGTAAGGCTCACGCCTTTTTAAAATACTCATTAGCACCTTTCATTTGATACCCATATCGTACAAACAAATTCTAGAGTCACCCCTGGCCCACCTTTATGGCGATATCTCGAAAAGGCGTCCACCTATAGAACTAAGGCCCACTCCCTTTTAAAATACTCATTAACACCTTTCATTTGATACCCATATCGTACAAACAAATTCTAGAGAACCCCTGGTCCACCTTTATGGCGATATCTCGAAGAGGCGTCCATATATAGAAGTAAGGCCCACTCCCTTTTAAAATAATCATTAACACCTTTCATTTGATACCCATATCGTACAAACAAATTCTAGAGTCAGCCCCTGGTCCGCCTTTATGGCGATATCCCGAAAATGACGTCCACCTATAGAGCTAAGGCCCACGCCCTCTTAAAATACTCATTAACACCTTTCGTTTGATACCCATACCGTATAAACAAATTCTAGAGTCACCCCTGGTCCACCTTTATGTCGATATCTCGAAAAGGCGTCCACCTATAGAAGTAAGGCCCACGCCTTTTTAAAATACTCATTAGCACCTTTCATTTGATACCCATATCGTACAAACAAATTCTAGAGTCACCCCTGGCCCACCTTTATGGCGATATCTCGAAAAGGCGTCCACATATAGAACTAAGACCACTCCCTTTTAAAATACTCATTAACACCTTTCATGTGATACCCATATAGTACAAACAGTTTCTAGAGTCACCCCTGGTCCACCTTTATGGCGATATCTCGAAAAGGCGTCCACCTATCGAACTAAGGCCCACGCCCTTTTAAAAGACTCATTAACACCTTTAATTTGATACCCATATCGTACAAACAAATTCTAGAGTCACCCCTGGTCCACCTTTATGGCGATATCTCGAAAAGGCGTCCACCTATAGAACTAAGCCCACGCCCTTTTAAAATACTCATAACACCTTTCATTTGATACCCATATAGTACAAACAAATTCTAGAGTCACCCCTGGTCCACCTTTATGGCGATATCTCGAAAAGGCGTCCACCTATAGAACTAAGGCCCACGCCCTTTTAAAATACTCATTAACACCTTTCATTTGATACCCATATCGTACAAACAAATTCTAGAGTCACTCCCTGGTCCACCTTTATGGCGATATCTCGAAAAGGCGTCCACCTATAGAACTAAGGCTCACTCCCTTTTAAAATACTCATTAACACCTTTCATGTGATACCCATATAGTACAGATTTCTAGAGTCACCCCTGGTCCACCTTTATGGCGATATCTCGAAAAGGCGTCCACCTATAGAACTAAGGCCCACGCCCTTTTAAAATACTCATTAACACCTTTCATTTGATACCCATATCGTACAAACAAATTCTAGAGTCACCCTCTGGTCCACCTTTATGGCGATATCTCGAAAAGGCGTCCACCTATAGAACTAAGGCCCACGCCCTTTTAAAATACTCATTAACACCTTTCATTGATACCCATATCGTACAAACAAATTCTAGAGTCACCCCTGGTCCACCTTTATGGCGATATCTCGAAAAGGCGTCCACCTATAGAACTAAGGCCCACTCCCTTTTAAAATACTCATTAACACCTTTCATTGTGATACCCATATAGTACAAACAGTTTCTAGAGTCACCCCTGGTCCACCTTTATGGCGATATCTCGAAAAGGCGTCCACCTATAGAACTAAGGCCCACGCCCTTTTAAAATACTCATTAACACCTTTCATTTGATACCCATATCGTACAAACAAATTCTAGAGTCACCCCTGGTCCACCTTTATGGCGATATCTCGAAAAGGCGTCCACCTATAGAACTAAGGCCCACGCCCTTTTAAAATACTCATTAACACCTTTCATTTGATACCCATATCGTACAAACAAATTCTAGAGTCACCCCTGGTCCACCTTTATGGCGATATCTCGAAAAGGCGTCCACCTATAGAACTAAGGCTCACTCCCTTTTAAAATACTCATTAACACCTTTCATGTGATACCCATATCGTACAAACAAATTCTAGAGTCACCCCTGGTCCACCTTTATGGCGATATCTCGAAAAGGCGTCCACCTATAGAACTAAGGCCCACGCCCTTTTAAAATACTTATTAACACCTTTCATTTGATACCCATATCGTACAAACAAATTCTAGAGTCACCCCTGGTCCACCTTTATGGCGATATCTCGAAAAGGCGTCCACCTATAGAACTAATGCCCACGCCCTTTTAAAATACTCATTAACACCTTTCATTTGATACCCATATCGTACAAAACAAATTCTAGAGTCACCCCTGGTCCACCTTTATGGCGATATCTCGAAAAGGCGTCCACCTATAGAACTAAGGCCCACGCCCTTTTAAAATACTCATTAACACCTTTCATTTGATACCCATATCGTACAAACAAATTCTAGAGTCACCCCTGGTCCACCTTTATTGCGATATCTCGAAAAGGTGTACACCTATAGAACTAAGGCCCACGCCCTTTTTAAAATATTCATAAACACCTTTCATTTGATACCCATATCGTACAAAACAAATTCTAGAGTCACCCCCGGTCCACCTTTATGGCGATATCTCGAAAAGGCGTCCACCTATAGAACTAAGGCCCACGCCCTTTTAAAATACTCATTAACACCTTTCATTTGATACCCATATCGTACAAACAAATTCTAGAGTCAGCCCTGGTCCACCTTTATGGCGATATCCCTAAATGGCGTCCACCTATAGAACTATGGCCCACTCCTCTTAAAATACGCTTTAATACCTTCCATTTGATACACATGTCATACAAACACATTCCAGGGTTACCCTAGGTTCTTTTTACAACATGGTGATTTTCCCTTACTTTGTCTCCACAGCTCTCAACTGAGTATGTAATGTTCGGTTACACCCGAACTTAGCCTCCTTATTGTGTATAGTTCATTTTATATTTTTTAATACAAAAAAACGTTTTTCGACTTTTGTTTTGCCATTTGGCGGTAAGGTATCGTTAGTAAGAAGTCTTTTCACATTACTACACTGACGGCACGGTATAGGTTCGCCAAAAATACGACTTGCCAAAATGTTGGTCTCGATAAAAATTTAATTGAAATTTTTCCAACTTTTATACAATTTCTTAACGCTCCTACGGTGGTTGTACGAATCACCATTAAATACACGTGATGGCGATATTCAAGTTATGTGGGACGAGATCTATATTTGAAAGGCCTTAGACTTCAAAATCTCTGATTTCGTCCCCAGAGATGAATTATTATTTTAGCTGCTACTCATAAATATTTTTGTGTTCATTAATTTAAAAGATCACTGCTTATGTCAGAAGTGAATCAGCATAACTAACTCATTTTGTTCTGTGTTTGCTTTATAATCAAACTCATGTTGAAACGTCCTTGGCAACTCAGCATTACTTAGTGGCAGTACAAATGGAGAAGATTTTGAATATATACTGTTTAACATCAAACCAAAAACTCAATGTCGAAGTCACATTTTCGATTGTGGAGATAGATATTTTTCCACTGCATTTGTAATCTCGTATCATCAGTGTCTGATACGTTGTGTCATTTGTGAAATCATGAAACTTTTGAGGTTTTACAATTCTCAATATGTTTTCACGGATCTATTCGCTAAGCGTTTCTATATTGTGCGGCAAGCGCTGTATAAGTGCTCTATCATTTAATTATGAAGTCGCGCCATATATTACGTAATTTTCGTTATAGATATTAGAGACAAATTGTAAGTTTACAAATGGCCATGGGTTACTGAGACATGTTTCTGAATTTCACTTCTCATCAGCTAGTTTTCGAGAGCTGAGTATGAACCGAATCTCCAAACATTCATACCAGTGCAAAGGCAGATGCCTTTAGGTGCTGAGCCATATGAATGTCCGTTGTTCGCTGTACAATTGTTCTCTAATGCTATTTCACACAGACGGTTATTGAAACTAAGGCAATTTTCACATTAAGACGCTTATTGGCTCAATCTTCCCTACAAAATTCGAATCTATTATTATTTCATTAGTAGCTAATCGAATGCCTAATGAAGTCAAAAGCACAATGCAACTCTGTTGGCAGCGTTCCGCTTCCGTTTCCGATTCTTAGTTTTTGGTGTGTTCAGTGCTTAAAAATGTCATTTGTCAAAGCAAATGTCATTGTCTGCATGGCGGAACGATACAAGGTGGCCGCATCGAACAGCTGATTATAACCTTTTTTATTTGATTTGATACATCAACTACCGGCGCAGTACGATTTTGACATTTGTCCATCGAATTTACAAGTACATGGAATTTTTTTTGTTTGTAGGTATGTCACCATGCTCCCAACCTTGTATCGTTCCGCCATGATTGTCTGTCTCATCCTTCATACTAATCGAGCAGTTACTTCTGTGTGAAAGCAAAAAATTTACGATTTCATTAGCAGGTGAAATGAGATCATTAAGTTTCTGTGTGAAAACAGTATAAGAGTTGCCTTTTTGTTCGATTCCTTTTGATCACCATGTAGGCACATACACTCTGTATGTAGTTATTCATAATAGTTGGACATGATTTTTCAGCGCGCTTTTGAAAGCTTATTAACATTTGTTCGGATTTTTACAGTATTGTTTTTAATACCCCGCTGTACTATTATATCAATATGATCAATATATATGTTGTATTAATTAGCGAGCTTTGTTCATATTGCTTTTACAATGGTTTTGTTATTGATATTAGAGAAAACATGTAAGTTACAAACGGCGATGGTTACTAGCTGAGCATGCGAACGTCGAATCTCCAACACTCATCTATCAGTGCAAAGGCAGATGCCTTTAGCTGCTGAGCCATATGAATGTCCCGTTGTTCGCTGTACAATTGGTCTAAGATTTACCTTTTTGGTTTATATTCCTTTTAATCACCAGTAGGCACATACACTCTGTATTTAGTTTATTCTAATAGTGTGGACATGATTTTTATGCGCGCTTTTGAAAAGGTTAGTAACATTTTTTCGGATTTTTACAGTATTGTTTTCAAACTCCGCTGTTATATTATATCAATATGATCATGTTTATTTAATTCGCGAGCT